>BLBF01000053.1:1617098-1688981 GCA_015471245.1 Laticauda colubrina
GAAAGAAAGAAAGAAAGAAAGAAAGAAAGAAAGAAAGAAAGAAAGAAGGAGGGACAAAGAAAGAGGGGGGGATGGAAGGAAGGGACAGAAAGAAAAAGAAATAAAGAAGGAGGGAGGGAGGGAGGAGAAAGATAATGAGATATCTATTCTAGTGCAATCACCTGCTCCAGCAGGGTTAGAAGGGAGTGTTTGTGTGTATGTTCTCCTTGTAATTTACCAGTACATTTTGGTTTTGCCTTCTTCAGAACTGGCACTGTAATACATTGGGGAAAAGTAATTTTTAGGGTGGTGATCTGGTCCAATGGATCCTGTTTAAAGCCTCAACAAAATGTGAGAGCTTCCTGATAATCTTGACAATGTTTCCTCCAGAAAACCTTTAATAGAAGCCAAAGAGGTTTCAATGTCCTGACAAAGATGTTTCAGCGTGGAAAAGGGCCTCAGTCTCAACGAGGCCTCATTCAATCTGATTCATCAGCTCTCTCTCTCTCTCTCTCTCTCTCTCTCTCTCTCTCTCTCTCTCGCTCTCTCGCTCTCTCGCTCTCTCGCTCTCCCTCCCTCCCTCCCTCTCTCTCTCCCTCCCTCCCTCCTTCCCTCCCTCCCTCCCTCTCAGACTGGCTTTGCTCTACTTTCCCGATGTGCCTGCAGGGCCGGCGCTTCGAACATGGATGGATGCATGGATGGAGAGAGAGCAAGAAAGAGAGACAGACAGGCAGGCAGACCTTTTGGATGGATGGATGGATGGATAGATAGACAGACAGACCGACAGACAGACTGAATGCGACAGCGGCGGCACTTTGGGAAAGCGGTGGCAGTGGCTTTTCCCAACGAACTGCCACATTCAAGGCACCGGTTCTGGAGCATTACTACAGTCAATGGGTGAAACTGCAGGGCCAGCTGGCGCCTCGAACGCCCCCCTGCCACCTCTTAGCATCCCCAAGGGGGCCGGCAGAGGGGGGGCTAAGAGGCGGCAGCTGGCTCTGCTGTTTCACCCACTGACTAGCACTGCTCCTGAGCCGGCGCCTCCAATGCAGAAGCCGGTGCCTCGAACGCCCCCCTGCCGCCTCTTAGCACCCCTCCCCCAGGCATCCCACCACCCCCAGGGGTGATACTGCCCACTTTGGGAACCACTGCTATAGAAGATCTTGAATTGACTGTTTTGAAAAAATGGGACTGTGACTTCACTCATCACTGAGTGAGAAGTAGCTGAAGTCACCTACATCAAAATGTTTCAGGCAATCCTAGAAAGTCTGAAAGAGCTTATTCCCTCTTCAACACAATATCCTGTGCTCCACAATAGAGATTTCAAAGATAAATAACAATCATAAGAGTGATTGTTCCCTGTTGCCAAGCAGCAATAAACCATTTCCCATAAACAACAGTATCTATGATGTCATGTATTCTAATATAATCACAGAGATATTGTGACAATATCACAGAAATATTGTGACTTAGCATAGAGGTAGCATGGCTATTTGACAAACTGTATGAAACAATGGTTTACAACTTTAGTCATCATTACATTTCTATTAATGCATTCAAACTAATAAACCATGCCTTTTGTCACTATTGAGTGGCTTATTCTTCACTTATATTGTCTAAATATAAATGACTTGCATTATTGTTCCACACATTTAACCATTTCTTACAGCTTTTCCGAGTTCAGTGCCTTCCAGAGTGCTGGGTGTAAATTAAAGTACTTAGTCCAGCAGAAAGCAAATCAAGCTAAAACTGCTTTTGTTTTTAAAACAAAAATGTACCAGAATGTCACATAAATACAATTACATGATCAAAGGAACTAGGAAATTTAGGTGGTCTGCTTAATTCAATTTGATAATATTTGAGAAGTATACGCTTATCTTTCTTAAGGAGAAAGAAGAAAACCCCAAAAGTTACACTAATTTGACTGGCCGTGATTTGGTTTCAGCAGGAAGGTTTTAAAAAGATGGTGGCCATAACTGTATGGTCAAAGGCCCGCATTCTATCTGTGTCGCTTTCACAATGCATTTTTTAAAAGGCTGGGTTTTCTATTGCAGAGTCATCTTCTTGACTTTGACCTATCCTTGTGGAAGTCATTGGTGATGGAATGGAATCCATCCTCAGGTGCTAAAAGACCTCAGCCCATTGGGAGGAAAGATAGTTTTTGCCAATGATTAAATATAGACAAACCCTATATGAACATATTTTTTCTTACAAAGGTAAATGTAATGGTTTGTGGAAGTGGGAAACAACCTTTAGAGACAGGACAAAGCCACAGACTAGGCAATGGTCAAAAGAGAAACATGGGAGTTCACAGAAGGGATAGGTGTGCACAAATATTTCAAAAGGAAGCCTATTTAGTTTCTTGGATTGTAAAGATGGGTGGAGAGAGATGTACATTCAGACTTGCAAAATTCTACTAATTTAACCTTATAATAAAAATAGAAGTAATATCAGTGGTGGGGTGGGATTCAAATTTTTTTACTACCGTTTCTATGGGTGTGGCTTGGGTGTGGCAGGGGAAGGATACTGTGAAATCTCCAGTCAGAGGTGGTCTTTGGGGTTCTCTGAATTACTCAAAATTTCCACTATCATTTCTGCAGAACTGGTCACAACCTGCTGAATACCACCTCTGGGTATGCTTCTTGTCTTGACTACCTAGAAAGTCTGACAGACTCATATACCATCTGCTATCTTTCCAGGATAAGGCATGCTATATAAAAACCCAACCCAACCCATTTTATTTTTATTCTTGATTTTTATTAACAACAACAATAAAAATCCCCTAACCCTAACCCTAACCCTTCTTAGTTAACTACTGGGTATATTGTACTATCAGTCCCATGGCTTATTTTGATTCAAACGTTAAACTGAAGTTGGTTTTATTGAAAATACCAAGCATTAACCAGCATTAATAAGAACCTTATTTGGGCTCATGGAACATACCAAGCCAAAAACAGTCAAACTAACCATATTGTGGCTTGGCTCAAAGTATGAAGCAGGGCAGGATCAGGGCAGTGATTAAGTAACAGCAAAGTTATTATTAAAAATTATTTTAATATAACTATCACAAACATTTTTTCTTGTAATAGTCTATTTGTTTCTGATCTGGTATGTCTTCATTTGCAAAACTACAGATTCAATCTCCAATAATTCTTAGCACTGCTGACAGTGCTTACAAATGTAGAATGGTAGCATGTCATAAATTAGTTACACATTTTATAGAACAAGTTCATCATTTTGAATGTTTTGCTCCTTCTATTTACCTATTCACAAACTTTCATCATTTGGCTTTCCATTGCAAAAAAAGTGATTCAGGAGAATTCATTAGAACAAAAATCACTGAATGCTAACCATTGTTTATCTTGAATGAATATTCTCTATGATACCTTAATAGCTGCTCCAAGTGTGCTTATTTTCCCCCAAGAAGAGACTGTGATCATCATAAAAAGCCACACAAATTTCATATTGATTTGGCTGAAAACCTTTTATCTTCTACATTCATTTGTGCTGTTGGCATTTTCCCTCAAACTACATAATGAATTTCTGCAGCTTTGTGAATGCAACTTGGTGGTGATGACAGTTGGCAGCTGCAGTCCTGCCAACAAGCAGAATCAAAGGAAAGCATCAGATCTTGTCCTTAAGGAGAACTACAGGTGTTCATTCTGTCTTCTTTGTCTCCTTTTTGGTTGTCTCCTCCCTCCTGCTCCCAGTCACTTAGGCAAAGGATGCCATATTTTTTCCTTGTCAATAAAATGAAATATATTTACTGTGGATGTATAATTCAATTATCATAGACTCAAACAAGGTACATGAAGATGCATTTAAGCGTATTTTTATTTTTTGTCAAAAACTTTTTTTATAAAACATTATTTTTGCCAATTGTTTGTTTAATTGCTTAAAACTGAAATTAAAATGCTTAAAGGCTCGGTCCCACTGCACTTACAAATGCAAAGAGGAGGTAAAACGTTAAAAAAAGCTTGCCATCCGTTGGAAAATGCTATGCATCCGTTGTGTACTCATTGCATATGTGTTTCATATGCTCTATCCGTTGAGCATCTGTCCACTGAGATTTCATCTGCACAAGAAGTTTTGAGCTGCACAAAACTTTGTGAGCGGATGAACTTTCCGCCACGTACGATGTACATCCGCGACATATACAGGCAACAAACGTTCTATGTCCGTTATCATCCGTTAAACGTCCACTGTATCCTGTCTGCATCCTCTGGGCATCCCCTCAACTCACATCCGCTGCAGCTGAAAACGCAAAGAGGAAGGAAACAAAAGGTACACGGAACGTCTACACAGCGTTAGTAGCACGGAAATGAAAGGATGTAAGCGTATGCATCTCGTATATAAAGTATTCAAAATGGACAAAACGTTTGTATCTGGGATGTATCTCATATATTTAGAATGTCTGGAGTATGCCTAGAGTATGTAGAAGGACACCTAGCAGGCAACCGATATTTTCTATAAAAAGGGGGAGAAAATCATCTGGATCTCAGTATGAGTCCAGCAGCCGTAGTGTTCAGACCTCTTGACCCTTGGTCTTGGTCTTCAACATCATCAATTGTTCTCCACCATGGATGATGAAACAGTCCGTATGATAGCTGCGCTCATTCATCACCAGAACCAAAAACTGTCCAGACTGTTTCAAGTTTTATACAGAAAGAAAAGAAGGAGACGTCCAAGAGCTGTGTGGGTCCGAGGATGGATCGTGAGAAGAATGGAGTTTGGACTGTATGACCAGTTGATGGTGGAGCTGAGGAATGAAGACCCTTGTGCATTCCATCACTTCATGATGATGCCACCAGCCATGTTTGACGAACTTGTAGAGCGTCTGAGACCCAGGTTGACCAAGCCTAGCACCAACTTCCGTCCCAACCTGGACCCTGGACTGAAGGTGGCACTGACTCTGCGGCACCTGGCCTCTGGAACCACATACAGAAACATGCAATATGTGTGGAGGGTGCCACACAACAGCATCAGCAAAATGGTCAGAGAAGTGGTGCAGGCCATCATCGAAGAATACATGGAGGAGCTCCTCAAGTGCCCCATCACTGAACATGGTGTGTTCAGGAAGCTGTCCGAGAGCTGACTCAGTCCCGTGAGGTTGAGAGGTCCTTCACCAAGGACTTGAAATGTCAGGCCCAATCCTGATGACAGATTGTCTGTTGACAGGCTTGGCTGTGGGGTGGAGGAAGGAGGAGTGTAGTGGGGCTGTCTGGTCTGCAGCTGGGTGAGGACTGGCATCTGTGGCATCCGATGAACCTGGGCCTGGACTGGGAAGTTCTGCTTCTGCTGTGGGAAGTCCTGGTAGTCGTAGCCTTGGTAGGTGAGGGGCTGTTGAAAGCTGTGGAAGAGCCTGGGGTGGAGGAGCAGACCTGGACTGGGTAGGAGCAGCTTCAGCTGGGCTTTGGGGACTGTGCAGAAGTGCTGTGATCTTCTGCTTCATCACCTGGTACTGGGCCTTGGGCAGGTCCCTCAGCGTCTGGCTCACGTAGGTGATGAAGGGCTTCTGGCCCAAGGATGCTTTGTCCAAGTGGACCAGCTGAGAGAGAAGTTCTATGCTGGTCTTCATTGTGTCCCGGATCTCCAACAGCACACTGTGGTCCTGGCCCTCCAGTCTACCTCTCTGCCTGCATCCTCTGGAGCTGGGGGTGGGGGTGGGGGTGGGTTGGCGTCTGGTGGCCCTGCATGCACAGTGAACGCTTTGCTTCCGATATATATCCGCGCGACATCCCCTTTGTTTCCTATATGCATCCGTGATGCATCCGCTATGCATCCGCCCCTTCTGCTATGCGTCTGCTTTGAAATTCTCCCCCGGAACTCCTTCGGAGGTGTCATCCGCTTCCATCCACTTCCATCCGCTAGGCTTCCTATGAACATCCGTTTAACATCCCCACTACATACTACTCACATCCGTTCTTTTCCGTTCTGTTTATGCAAATTTTTGCCACTTTTTGGAGCGGATGGCAATGATGGAGCCACCCCTGAAATTTTGCTCGTCCGCTGTGTCCTTTATGCATACGTTTTGCATCCGTCAGCCAGTGGGACCGGGATTTAACTGTAAACTTTTTTACACAGAAAACATGTAGATATGCTGTTAATAAAGGGGGGGATATTATCAATTTTGGCTCAACTCGGAATAAGTTTAAGTTATGAATTATTAGTTATCATATCAGCTACTTTTTTTTGCTAATTCAACTGACTAACACATAAGTATATATGATAAATAGTGGAAGAGGCAAGCGAGATGTGTGTTTTAAGTATTGCAGAAATCTGCATGGTCATTTATGCACAATCATAAGGGAACATTTGTGTGGTATATATAAAGCTATGGGATTGATTATCTGGAAATACTCTTTCTACCTTTCTCTCTCTCTTGGGAAAAGTTATATAGAAGAACTCACATATCACTTTTATATTTGTTTTTACAAATAAAACATCTCCACAATCCTTTCATGAAGAGAAAATAAAAATGGCCACCCTGGAAATGGAGCCATATAAACATTTCTGGTTCCCTGGGAATCCCAAGCTGATAACAGTCAGATATTGAGAACATTTCTGGGATGTCAAAAGGGAAAGGGTTAATCTAATTTGTGCTAATATTATTAAACATTATCTTATGCCCTCCTCTCCATTTCTTTCTCAAGCAAAGAGTAAACTTTTTAAGGAAAAAAAAAAAAAGATATCTTTACATTGTGGCCAACACCACCTTTGTTCAACCTGATGTATTGATGGTATCTGAGAAATTTTGAGGATAATTTCCAATACATCTAAAGGGCACTAATGGGATGGGATACGCCAGGGGTGTCAAACTTGATTTCATTGAGGGCCGAATCAGGGTTATGTATGACCTTGGGGGGCTGGGGTGGGTGTGGGCAGGGTGGGTGTGGGCAGCTTGATGTCACTTGTGTCAGGGGTGCCTGTGGCGGCCCAAGGGCTCTGCCAGGAAAAACAGGCTCCTCAGCTCCGTTTCTGCTGCAACGGCCTCCTGCAACCCTCTGCCAGCAAAAATGGAGCTTGAGAGGGCAACCCACAACCCTCCCGAGCTCTGTTTTCATTGGCAGAGGGTTTTCACTGCAGACCATTCCTTTGCTGTTTCTAGGACAGCCCCATGGATCAGATCTAAGCACCTCATGAGCTGGATCCAGACCTCAGGCTTTGAATTTGACATCCCTGGTATACACCATTATTTCAGAAATGTTATCTTTGATGTAATAAGCTACCATATTAATTTGTTCCACACGGCTTTCCATTCCATTTAGGTTCACTGAATAATTAAAAAGTATTCGTTGATTTATTTACATAAATGGGCATGCATTATCAAAGCCACAGATCATAATTAAATGGTTGTGCAAAAAAGACAATTTGATAATGGTGGTAACAGTTATATTTTTGCTTTACTTTTCCTTTGTTGAAAAATAAATGCTTCATGCTTAATAGAACAGATATTTAAGACAGTCTTCTACAGCCTGGTCCAACAAGCTGTACTGTATAACATTCTAGTCATTCCCCAGTCTTTTAACCTTTTCCTTCCACTTGCACTAAGTTCATCCTGGTGGCTTTCTTTTTTTTTTTTGTTTAGTTAACTTTTGTTTGTTTGGTTTTTGTATCATTGAGTTTGGGCTGCTGTCTACTGATTCTGTGCTTCACTGAAAAAATAGCAGCATTTCAGGTTCCACTTCATATGCATGAAGTGCATAATATTGTTAGGAGTCAAAACAAGTTTTGTGATGGGAAAAACAGCACTGAATGCTAGAATTTGCCCTCTGTGATTCCTTTGACCTTGTACCCTGTCTTGATTAAAATATTAGGCTACTGGGGCTGTTGTTTTTTTCTTTAAACAAACAGACAAATACTAGGAAGTCTGGCAGAAGGATTTAGCAGATCGGAGACTTGTCATCACTAGCCCCACCCCACCCCCAATCCTCCATTCTGTTTCCCCTTCCCCCATCCACCATCTGTTTGCCTCCTATTGTGGAGCGCTTAGCTTTCCAGGTCCCTCTTGGCAGCCCCTTCCATTGGCTCTTTTGCATTAAATGCACTTCAAGCAGACGGGGACTTTCTAAGGCTTCCTTTCTCCTCTGTCTGCCTTCCTTTACCAGCCTTGCTTCCCAACTTTTCAATCACTCAGACCTCTGAAATTTCAAGGATATAATATCTGATAAGATTCTCTTGGTGTCTAATCAGATGATGTACCAAAGCTTCTCCCAAGAGTTAATAATGACATTGTTTTTCATTATAGCTCCGACCAAAACAATGGGCAATCAACCCTGAAGGATAAAATGAATAAATGTATTTGTGTGCTCATGCCCGCTTTTCAGTCCTCACCAAACTGCCTCTAATGAGTATCTGATGTGAAATTATCTTCTCAGACATGCCATGGAAATATGTTTTCTTACCATCCTTTTTATCTCTCTTTGAAAAACATAGGAATCTTTTTTATAGAGTGTTAGGCCTACCATTGTTAACTCTGCACTACTTCACAATTTGTTAAATTACTAGTTTGTAGAGTTAAATGATAATGCTTTAATTCATTCATCACAATAAGCCATAAATAAGGGTTGCAAACTATTTTAGTTTGGTTTACCAAACATATTAAGACAATGGAAGCAGAACATTCTTTTGAGTTTGCATGGTGGATATCCAACTTTCCTTTAAAAATATTCTGTTTATCTCAGAGAAAGAACTATTTTTTCCCAATTAAATCCTATGTCCTTTCTGTGTGTTTTGATCTATTGAATTTTAGATTGTAAGCTAATAGAGGCTTGGACCTGTCTTACGGATAATGATAATAACTATGCTGTTATTCTCATGATTTTACACAAATGCAGAGATAGACTTACTATGTGACATGAATGACTATTATCAAAATACTCGTCTGGTTTTCCTATTAATTATTGTTTTAGAAGTCAAGTAATGGATATTTTTTGTTCAAAATATGATAGCTAAATTAAAAATCTGGAGAAAAAATATTATATCTTATTCCATATCCAGTCTATGCATCCTACGAAGATACTGTATTGTATCCAAAGTGAAATTGAATATCTTCCACAATAAACAGTCTTGCTGATAGAACTGCATGCTGCACTTCTAGAGAGGAATTTGGAAGAAGACCAGTATCTAAGAATTGTGTCATGACTCCCTCTCCTGGTACTGAATGAGTAATGTTACGATATGAAGCCCTCTAGACAAATTCATTTTTGATAGTTCTTTTGAATTTAAGGGAGAGAAAAAAAATCAAACTTTTTTACAAAAAGTTTGGAGCAAACACAGAAATCATGGAATATGATATGTGATCCCCTTCTTGATAATTTATTCATTTAAAGAGAGAATAGAAAACCATTCCAACAGTGGAAAGAGAATGAGTTTCTTTAGATATCAAAGTATGAGTCTGTGTGTGTGTCTTCAAGTCAGTCTTGACTTCTGGCAATTGCCTGGACAAGTCCATGGAGAGTTTTTGGGCATTGCCTAAAGCTGAGAGAATGACTGACCCAAAGTCACTGAAATGGCTTCATGCCTCAGGTGGGACCAGATGTCATAATCTCCCAGCATCTTTAAACACTACACCCAAATGACTTTTGCACATGTTGCACTAAAGGTATGAAATTTGATCATAATAAAAATATATTTATGATAGTTAATTTTTTTAAAAATAGCAAAAAGTTACACGGTTTAACTGATATCTTACAGGGCAAACTTATGATGAGCTCAGCAGATTGAACATAGCACAATTGAACAGGATGGTGTCAAACATAAGATCTTGCAACTGAGTAATGAAATATCAAAAGAATAAATATTGGAGACTTGGCTTGACATCAAGGAGAAGAGAATTTAGGAATCCCAGTGATCCTTAGTTTATTATGAGCAAGAAGTATGATGCAGCAGCTAGAAAGGTCAATTCAACCTTGGTTTTAATTAACAGAAACAATGCCTTCATATTATGGTAGATAATATATTGGTTTTCTTGCACTCTGAACTGATAATAACACACTTGGAGTTTTGTGTTTTGAACTAGGCACCACACCTTAAGTGGGATGCAAAGAAGGTTCAAAGGGAAGTTGCCAGATGAAAAGGAGTCTGGAAAGCAAGTTTGATGTGGTATGATGAAAGGAGATGGACATGACTAGCTTGCAAAAAAGGGGGTGTAAAGGTTGTTATAGTAATCATTTATAAGTATCTAAGAGGCTGTCATGTGCAAGATGAGGTGGACCTGTTCTCTGTTGAATGGAATAGGATAGAATAGAATAGAATAGAATAGAATAGAATAGAATAGAATAGAATAGAATAGAATAGAATCATAGGGCTGGAAGGGATCTTCTAATCCAACCCTCTGTCCGAGACAGAAGGCCTTACACTATCTTTGACAAATGGTTGTCCAGTATTTTTCCTGAAAACCGCCAACAACGGAGCACCCCTAATTCCAGGAGGCAAGCTGTTCCATTGATTAATTGTTCTTGCTATCAGAAAATTTATTTTCAGTTCCAGGTTGAATCTCTTTGATAAGTTTCCACCCTTTGCTTCTTTTCCTATCCTCAGGTGCTTTGGCAAATAAGTCAACCCCCTCTTCCAAATTGCATCCAGTTTAGTTCTTTACTTCTAGTATTGAAAAAGTGACTAGTGTAAGAGTTTTTAAATCTAAAACTATCTTAACTAATCACAACTAATGTCTCTGAACAAAAAGAGCTATTTTTTATCAGAGTGGACACTCCAGCTAAAATGTCTCAAATAAATCAAGATAAACCCCATGGAAGATAATCAAACCTAGGGCAGGATAAGGAATAAAAGTTGAAATTAGAAGGAAATTTAAGCAGAATATTAGGAGGAATTCCTTGCAATAAAACTGTTCAGCAATGGAACAATCTCATGGTGAGATCTTCCTTGGTAGTGGTTATCAGAAGAGAACTAGATAGCAATCAGTGAAAGATTGTGTAATGAAGATCTGCTTTACAGGAGTTGGTCACAATTTATTATCTATAAAATTTGTAAAGTTAATGGAATCAACACCATCATTTTTATAATTCAATGCCTTATAGTGAAATTTCTGAATATAGTACATAACATGTTCCCTGACGATATTCTTGTAGTTATTAAGGCAAGTTGTTTGTCCTGTCAATACTTAGTCATTGAGATCAGTGTAGTAAACAATAGGAAATAGTCTGCTAAGAAATAGGCACTGGACCATATTGCAAATATATGTTCTTGATTTGCACTCAAATATTCTGAACTCTTATTAAAATTAGGTAATTATATTAACATTACCATAGTTGTGTTTTGCAAGTAAGAACACAACTGCCAAGCCCAGCTATATAAAGTATTTAGGCAGGAAAAGTAGGATAACAAGTATAATTAGCTCTTGCATTTAGTTCTGAGATCTTATAAATTTAATTTGTTTTCTATTACATGATTTTTTGCAAGCATCAACATGTTAATCATGGTGAAATTTGTGAGTAAGTTATGAATAGGCTGTTGCTAAGCTCTGTTACAAGACTGTTCCTGGCTTATAAATTATAGTAAACTTATAGGAACGTTTTACATATCCACTAATGAAGCAACATTGGCTGAGGTTATTCAACACGTGAAGCCATAATACAGATAGACTTCTACATAGAAATGAAATAGAGCCTCTACGTTAGTTATAATAGTTGCTCATGTGCCTGATTGGATTTTACAACTTTTTGTGGTGGTTGTTAAGAAAATGCTACAGTTGTAAAGCAAACATCATTATTAAGTGAACAAATCATATTGGTGAATCATTGCTGGTTTTATTTTATTGCCGACACTTCTGTAAGTGTCAATTTTCAGCAAAACCATCATAAAATGTGATCATATGGTCCTAGATTACAAATGGACATAAATACAGTCGTATTGCCAAGTGCCCAAAGTCCAGTCAAGTGACTGAAGAGGTGTCCCAACAGAGAGAACTTCAAATCTGGGTAGTAATACCCTTTTTGGATTGATTGTAACTATGAATGGTTACTAAGACTACCTGTGTTATTTTGGCTCATTTGGACTCAATGTTGTAAGAATTCAGGTGCTGTAGTTCCTAACATGATAGTTTGTGGCTTTAATATGTTACTAAACTCACTCAATTTTTGTCCACCTTGGGACTTGGGAGAGCAGATGTTGTTTGATGGTGTTAAAAGTATTGTCACAGTTGGCCCATCCATCCGAAGCCAAAGTCAGGGGAATAATAAATGGATTTATTATGGAATTCTAACAAGGTGTAGACAACATGGATTTTTAGAGATCTTATTTCAGAGGCAGGCACCATGACATAGAAGGCACATTTCCCAAATCCTAATAGATTGCCACTGTTTAATCAAAGAGACCTGGAGTCAGCCAATTCTGTTGGTGTATACAGGCCAAACAGAAATCTATGGGATTGGGTTGTACATATATCTAATGGCATGAACATGTCACTCCTCATCGGAAATGGCAATGTTGACTTGATATGTGGAATTACATTCAGGCTTCCAGATATTTTAAAACATTGTAACATATTTTCTGCAGACTTTTTATTTAAACCACAGCATTCAGACAGCCAAATGCAGCTTTTCATACATATGGGGTAAAATTATAGGATTAACTGGGATGATGGCATTTAAGTAAATAATATCTAATCAAAGCTATGCATTAAATGATTGTACTACTTAGATTTGCAACTTAGGACTGTGCTTATTTTTAAGTGCTTTTTTAATTTACAACCTAGGACATGTGCTGTCAACACAAGTTGTCCTCCAGTTATGACCACAATTGAGCCCAAATTGTCTGTTGCTAAGTGAGATAGTTGTTTTAAGTTTTCCTCATTTTACATTTTTTCTTGCCACTGCTATTAAGTGAATTATTGCAATTGTTCAGGTAGCAAAATTGTTTTGCTTGTCAGAAGATAATAAAAGGTGGTCACATGAGCCTGGGACACAGCAACCATAATAAATATGAGTTAATTGCCACATGTCTGAATTTTGATCACATGACCATAGCGATGCTGCAATGGTAGTAAGTATGAAAAATATTCACAAGCAATTTTTCAGTGCTGTTGTTAGTTGAGGACTACCTGTATAAGGAATAGACTGGCAGCACTCTTTTATGTTAAGCATCCATTTGATTAATAGAAATGCAACAATATGTTTTTGCAGTGTGAAGATGCTAGTTAGTAAAGAGTTTCATGTCCCACTGAATTTTTGATAGACACACCACTAGTAGAAATGCTGCTAGATTAAAGGATTGTGTGTCAAGGTTATAAAGTGTTATGTATCCACCTATGTGAAAGAGAAGCAAATGATCAGCTTCTGACAACATAAGGTTTCTATGAACCTGCTGAAAAAATAAGAGTGATTAAACTCTGATACTACACAAACTAGGAGACATAATTGGTTTTCATACAGACAGTTGTTGATCCTGCCATCCTGACACTGATGTTAACATTCTTCATGAGAGGATAAAAGAAAGAGATTCCTGAAAAGTAAAAAGTTAAAATATGAGGTGATAACATTCATTCTTCCAAAAAATTCCTTAAATCGATAGATTAGCCTCACATTTCTGAGGAGGATCATTAATTAATATGCAGACTGTTGAAAATGTCCCTGGTTCCAGTAACCACAGGTTAGCTCTGCTGACTGGGAATTATGAGAATATCTAAAGGATGTGAAATTGGAGATAGTGTAATATATGTACTTTTAATGAAAAGAAATATTGAGACTCGTTTAATTGGAAAATATAATATATATTTATATCATAAATATATTTATATATTATTATATTTAGGGTTCCAGGACTCTCCTGCTCTAAGTGAATGTAACCATGTAGTTAAAAAAAACCTAAATGCCTTTCCACGACTAATACATTAATATCTTAACTAAAACAGTCTATAAAAATAGAAAGCAATATGTTCACAGGCCCCCTGAGACAATATTTTTTATTATTCAATTGAAACTTTGCGACTCTTGCCAATTTTTTTTGGTCCTGAAGATCCCAGCTTGTACAGTCAGCAACATCAAGTGCTCTTGAGAAATTGAATTATTTGAAGTGACTGGTGGAAAAAATAAGTGTTTTAGAAGTTCCTCCATTTGTTTTCTTTAAAACATGTAGCCAGGAGAAAACAAGATGCCAGAGACAAGACAATTCTTTCATTTATTTTCACAGAAATAAGCTTTTTTCACATAGTATTGTTGGGAGGTGGGGTAAGAGGTTGGGTGAGAAGGGTGTATGTGTTAAGGAGAGTTTTAAAAAAAATCATATAAACCAGAGACAGATGACAATGGCTTGCACTTGTTTCTGTTTTTTATTAATCCATTAATTCTAATAATATAGGAAAAGGAATTTTATATATCATATGCTGTATACTAAGCAGCCACAAAGAAGATTCTGTAAAATAATTTAGATGTATTCAATAAATACAATATAATAGCAGCCTTCTACAATGCAGGCTACATACAGATTTCCTCCGGCTTGAAGTACCCTGGTCTTTAGTACACCTACTGGAGCAGACTTGCTCCAAAAAGTGTTTTAAAGAGACATATCTATAAGATACATATAAAAGAGGGTCTAAAATTAGAAAGAATTCCCCCAGCCCAAAATTTTTTACCATGGTCTCCACATATCCAATGAAGCTATGTTGACACCATTATGTGCAAAATGAGGCTGCAAAATCTCCCTGGGATGTGGCAACTCATACTGATTACATCGTGATGATGGTTGTGGCTGAAATGACTTTTTCAATCTCAGTTTGACTTCAGTTGGATACATCTGATCCTGAGATTGGCTAGACCCTGTTGTATTTCCCTTGCCATTCACTGGAGTGGAAGGATTCAGGTCCTTTTTGCAAGTCTCGTCATTGGATCTGGGTAAGGATTTCAACAGATGATTCAGTAAACGTGCTCCAAGTGTCTTGTCCATCCAGTTACAGGTCAGGAGGAGGCTGTGAACTTCATGCATGCACTGAATATATCCAGTGCTGTACCTCTGCCGAGCTTCAAGGCCCATTTTAGAATCTGCTAAATGAGGAAGAGATATGCTTTCAATCATTTAATGTATAAAAACTCAAATCTGCTGGACTGACTCTTTTCTCATAATAGTAGGTACTATTCTGATTTTTAGCTTAATGCAAATGAATTGTAGAACATTTGGTACTCTTTGAGCTATTTGTTTACAGATGTGTCACTACCCACTGATGTTACCTACCTTGGATAATGATATGTCTGTAAGCAAACAACTAAGCTCAGAGAGTAGCAAGGACTGCACAATTCAACACTGAGCTCCATTGTATTGTCTTCTATTGAAAACACCTATGAAGGTATTAAAAAACATTCTAGACCTAGTATAAGAAAATATTTTTGTGCAAGGGAAAGTTCAGTTACTTCTCCAGATAGCACATATACACCTTTTGAATAGAGCAAGAAAATCTAACATAAATTGCATAAACTTGACTGATTGTGAATAGAAAGTGATCTCAGTAGGCACTGTCAGGCATGTAAGAATACCAACTGATAAGGCGAAAAGAGTTACAAGATAAAGACTTGATCTATGGGTGCTCATTATACCAGACCCTTTTCAAACATTCAGAATTTCCCCTCCCCCAAACTTCTAAACTACTTTTACAAGATGAATAGAGAAACTACATTAATTATACATAACACTGATACAGGGGAGGTAGAATAACTTAGAAAAGATGTTATTGGCTACCAAGGAGAGAAAAATTGAAACTAAGAGTGATTGAATGTTTTGATATCCAAGCCATGTTTGAAATTCAGTTCTGTGCAGACATATGACAAGTGAAATTAGTTACTAAATTCAAAAGCTATCCAATGCCTTCAATGTTCTAGAAAGACTAAGACCCCATATGTCTTTCTGAATAAAAGATTTTGGCAAACGTCACTGGAAAAAAAAATAGCATTCACTACCTCCAAAGCTATTTCATTTCAACAAATGCCCTTCAGAACACACAGGGCCCTGCCACGTTCCAAAGATTTATACATGCAATCCTGGCAAGGGAAAATACAGTATATGAAGCCTACATTGATGATCTACTGATCTTCTTTTGGGGCAGTTTACTGCCAGAAGTGTAGATTACTCTTGTTTTTAGAGCACAATTTAAATGTGGTTTTTCATATTTTATGTCTTAGAAGATATAAGATTGTGCTATCCCAAATAGTGGTGGATCAAATTGTTTGATTGTAATTGTATAAATGGACTTTAATTTGTTATATTAATGCTACAATAAAGTAAAGCTACTTAGAGCTTCAGAAAGGCATGTAATTTGTAGTAATAAACCAATGAAGTTACATGTAGTTTAACTTGAGAAGAACTCCCAGGCACATAGATAAAATTATTTAATTTATATAAAGGTGCTTAGAATAAAACTGGCAAAGTGTTGCCTAGAATATCAAGTTAATATTTACGGTTCCTAGTAGGAAATGGGAGTTCCATAAATTCAAACTAAGGCATTCACAAACTAAGAAAATCTTTGCTAGCCTAACTAGATATTCCATCAGGTTATTTCACTCAGGCTTATATACTTACCGATCAACCTGAAAACAAAGACCAAAAGAGATAGGCAGATTCCAAAATTTCAAAAAGCTTTAAGATTTAAGAGTTCTTACATCAGAGCCCTATTCTTAAGGGGCCTGATTCTGATTGAATTTTCTATCTAGAAGTAGCCCCTTCTGATTTAGATAGAAGGCAGTGTCAATACAAATGCATAAGGAAGCAGACTGTCCTTGTAGTTTAGGAGAAGCTTACACCCTGCAGCATGGTAGAGTAAAAGGTACAGCGTGATAGAGTAAAAGGTATCTTCTCTCACGTGAATTATTGAAGTATGAGGTTTTCTTATGGAAGAGAGAAAACATATACTACATTAAGCAAAGCAATTCAAACACAGCATCTTTAGCTGTGACTAGAAGGGGATTTGAAAGAGAAGGAGCTGTTCTTTCTCCCAGAACCATGGTGCCAGCAGGAATGGGAGTTCTTTCTCCCAGAACCATGGTGCCGGACATGGTGTCTGTCTTGCAGTCTGATGACAGCCAACAGCTCCAAGGAACTAAAAGGCTTATGGTAACCAAAATCAAGAACACAAACTATGCCAAGGCAGGAGGGGGCAAGTGATTCAAGGACCCTAGCAGGAGGCACAGATTGGGCCTCAGCCCACACTGAAGTTCAGAAAATTAAAGGACCCAGAAAGGGTTAATGAACTCACGAAACAAAGGCTAGAGCATATGGGTAATCTGGCCAAAACAGTAGCAGGCATTGTGCTGGTAAAACAACATTATGAAATTAACTCTGAAGAACACACTGTTTTCCCTGAACAATGAGAAAAGGGGGGAAGTCAGGAAAGTTTGTATCTGAGAATGCTGAACCCAATAAAATTTGAAAACTATTTGTGTGCACATCTTTGGTCATTTCCCAAACAACCTTGATGTTATGTCATCATATTATACAATGTACAATTTCCCTGAAGCTAAATATATACATACTTTGTTTCTTCTTTCTCTTGCTCTCCCTCTACCCCTCTCGTTCCTGCTTCATTATTTCTTTGAATAACTTTGCCAAGTTATTGAGCTGGTTTTCATGTACAAAATAGGAGCCACTGCAACTAATATATGGATATGGAACATTAACTCACCTATATTTCTGTTGTGCTGGATATTTTGGAGATGTTTTACTGTCATTTCCAAGATGTCTGCTTTTTCAAGTTTTGACTGCTATTTTAAGATGAAATAACAAGAATTATTATCCTAAGTCATTTGAAACCTGCTGAAAAATGAAACATAGGTAGAAATAAAGAAATATGGGAGCAGAAAAATCTATGCTTACATCAAGCCGAAAGGCTCCAACAACTGTTTCTTTGAGCTGGTCCAAACAATTGTTAATCCTCTCCCTTCGCTTCCTTTCAATCAAAGGTTTTCTTAACTGAAATAATTAAGGGAGAATATTAGGAATGGTTTGCTTGACGTGAATCCTTATTTTCCAAAGCAGATTCTTTCATCATACAATGGAACAACCTACATGGGAACTATCAGACAATCTTTGTGATCACTATTTGAATAACTACAATTCTGGAGCATTTCTATTAGGCACATCCACATATATAGTTTAAGTTTAGATCAATACAGTCAAGCAAACTGATAGAATAATCCTATGTGTATGTATTCAAGTTAAGTCTTAACTTAAGCATATTTTCAGATCAATCTGTATTGGGTTGCTGTGTTGTGATTTCTAATTAATCCTATTATCAATAAAATGGTTTGTGAGTGTAATTAGTGCTAAAGAGAGTTAAGCTTTAGTGAAAATCATAATAGGCAGATTATCCAAGCCAACCATACCTGTGCTTTTCATTTTTCTAACAATATATATTTCAGTTTAACAGTCCATAAATGTAATTCCTTTTATATAGCTCTATTTTTCTACTACATCCTACAGCAAAACACAGGCTCTTTTATACTGTATATTAAATATATAAGAATATATAAATAGATTGATTCTTCCTCAACACTTCTTCACATACAGTATTTTTTAGTTTGGGTTCTCTACTTGCTGCATGCACTTTTAGATTTTATTTCTATCAAGGGTCAGAGATGAGCAATTACCTACCAGAAGGAAGTTTTTGGAAAAGCAAAGAAACACATCTAGATAGCACACATACACAGACAGCCTTTTAACAATCCCACAGAGCCACTGAAAATTATGGCGTCCTTGTTTGATACCTTCAGAGATGGCAAGTTTCTTACCATGAATTTATTTATAAAATAATGCATACCTTCCTTTCCTCTTTGGTATTAGAAAGTTTCTGTCCACTGCTGGCTAGGGTTGTAGCTGTCATTGTAGCCTGCCTGAAGGCTTTGGGGAAAAAAGGAAGAAATCCCTAAAACAACTGGCTTCTAGAGCATTCTCTGTCATGAGAGCTGCACTCTGCTAGCATTTATAGCTGGATATTAGCATGTGAATGAGGAAATTGCTTAGCTGGTCTCCTTTTCCCACAGAAGGGGTTGAGGCCAGAGGCTTGTGACCATCAATCAAGGCTGACAGGTCACTACTCAACAATGGCCAAATCACACACACAGTGCCTAGAGAGCGACAGATGTCCAGCTTCATGAAAGCTTTGCTTAGTAGAAATCTTTTGTTTAAGAAGGCAGAAAACAAGTCCCAGAGATTATTTGGCTCCCTTCTCAATCAGCACGGATTCCCAGGGGGAAAAATACCAATGATCTAAGCCATAACCAAGTGAGAAATACCTGGGCTGCTGGGATTAATTGATAGCTTTGTATATGGCTCACCTATTTTCTGCTCTTTGGAATGCTTGAGGCAGCATTCAAAAACTTCAGGCAGGAACTCTGTGCATTCTTCTTTCACACATTGAACACAAATGTGTATAAATGACAAGTATTAAGCACTTACCACATTTAACTGGAATGTTCTTGAGAACATGGGATTGCACAACTCAAGATCTTGCAAGCTTCCTAATATTTTTCTACAGAATTAATCATCACAAGAAAATATTAGATGAGAAGCTTTACACTTTGCAAATGTCCATGTGCCCATCAGGAGCAGGGTTGAGGAAGCTACACGATATCAGTCACTGGACTGGGCAAAGTTCCTTTGTCTACTCACTGACTACAAACAGACTTTCTGATTCATGATAAAAATATGATGGAGAAGTTATTGTTGCCACAGAAAAGATTGGGGAACACATCTTGGAATTTTTCTGAAACAATAATAATTTATAAATAGAATGCCCACTCCAAAAGTTAATAGCAGACTTAATAATCAGTGTCATATATCAGTAACCCTAAAGGTGACTTGAGGATTATCAGTCCTAAGAACGTTTATTTAGATAAGTTTCATTGTGAAAATTCAGTTTCTTCTTAGGAATATCATCATCATCATTGTCATCATCATCATCATCATGAGTTGGAAGGGAGTTTGGAGGTCTTCTAGTCTAATCCCCTGGTCAATATATACTTGCTCTAGGTTTTCTAAAATATATATTATTGTTTTAAAGTGTATCCAATTTTAAAAAGTTGAAATGCACCATAAAATAATCTTAAAAACAAAAACTACTCTGAAGAAATTATGGTAAAACAAGAAATACGTTATTTTTCTAATCCATCACAATATATCTTTAATTAAAGCCCCTGTCACACTGTACCAACGGATGGAAAGAGGATGTAAAACGGAGGAAAACACTTGTCATCCGTTGGTTAATGCGATGTATCCGTTCTGTACTCACTGCGTCCGTTTTTCATCCTCTCTATCCGTCCAGCATCCGTTTATTGACGTTTCATCCGCTCAGAAAGTTTTGAACTGCTCAAAACTTTTGAGCGGAAAATGTATCCAATGCGTACATTCTGCATCCGCTAGGCATACGGGGGACATCCGTTCTGCATCCGTTAGGCATCCGCTATATCCACTAGGCATCCGCTTCACATCCGCGCAACTCCATCTGCTCCAGCGGTAAACAGATGCAGGGAAGAAGCGGAACGGACGCAGAACGGATGCAGAACGGATGCAGCATGGAAACAAAGCATTTAAAATGGAAAAAACGTTCGCAGAGGGGACCTATCTTGGATATTAAGGATGTCTAGAGGATGCCTAGAGGATGCAAAGGGACACCTAGGGGAAAACCTATACTGCCTATAAAAAGGGGGAGCAACTCATCTGGATCTCACTTTCAGCCCAGTAGCCCAGCTGTGCAGACCTCTGCAGCCTTCATCTGACTCTTGCTCTTCCACAGCATCCAGTCATGTCCACCGTGGATCATAACAAAGTCCTTTTGGCAGCCACCATCGTTCTGCAACAGTGCGAAGCCATCTACAGGCTCTGTGAACTCTACTACAGGAAGAAAAAGAGGCATCCAAGAAGCGTCTGGGTCCGAAGATGGATCGGGAGGAGAGCAGAGTACGGACTGTACAACAAGCTGATGGTGGAGCTCAGGAACGAAGACACTCGGGCATTCCAGAACTTCATGAGGATGCCTCCAGCCATGTTTGACGAAGTTGTGCAGCGCCTGACACCCAGGTTGACCAAGGCAAACACCAACTTCTGGCCCAGCCTGGAACCTGGGCTCAAGGTAGAACTCACTCTGCGCCACCTGGCCTCAGGGACCACGTACAGGAGCATGCAGTACAGCTGGAGGGTGCCACACAACACCATCAGCATTGTGGTCAGAGAAGTGGTGCAGACCATCATCGAAGAATACCTGGAGGAGCTCCTCCAGTGCCCCTCCACTGAAGAAGGATGGAAGAAAGTTGCAGAGTAGTGATATCAGAGGTGGAACTTCCCACACACCGTTGGAGCCATACATGGGAAGCATGTGACCTCCAAAGCTCCAGCCAAGTCGGGGTCCACTTATTTCAATGACAAGGGCTTCTTCAGCATCATCCTCTTCGCCATGGTGGATGCTGACTACAAGTTCATGTACATCGATGCTTCAGGCAACGGCTCATCTTCAGATGCCCAGGTATACAACGCCAGTGACATCAAGGAGGGGCTGGAATGCAACCTCATCGTGGGCTTCCCAGATCCAGACCCCCTGCCCAACGACACGCAAGATGTGCCCTACTTCATCGTGGGGGATGACGCCTTCTCCCTCAGAACCTACATCATGAAGCCCTACACCTCCAGACTCATCACCCGTGAAGAGAGGATCTTCAACTACAGGCTGTCCAGGGCAAGGCGGGTGGTGGAGAACGCCTTTGGCATCCTGGCCAACAGGTTCCAGGTACTTCTCACCACCATGCAGCATCGCCCACAGACCGTGAGGAGGATCATGGAAGCTTGCTGCATCCTGCACAATCTCATGCGCACCCGCTACCCAGTCTTGCAGAACAGGCTCGTGGACCTCCAACAAGGCAATGGGGACATGGAGCCTGGAGAATGGAGGCAAGGGCAAAACCTGATAGACACTGAGGATGTGCAAGGCCCCAACAGAGCCTCACGTGAAGGGAAGAAGTAGCGCAACCTCCTGAAACACTGGTGCAACTCCTCAGCTGGAGCGGTGGAGTGGCAAGACAGGATGATAGATGCTTAATGGATGCTTCCTTCAGCCTGTCTCATCACACTGATGAGATTGGGCCATGTATGTTGGGTGGGCCTACAATGAACAGGGCATTTAATAAAGAGTTGTGTTTATGTTGACTTGTGTGGATGATTATTACATTATTATTGATAATAAAGAGCCATAGGTATGGCACCTGGGAGGATGGACCATACAGTCCCACTATGCTTGCACTGGAGGTTTATCTATCCCAGAGCTATTACCCATCCCAAAGGTATCCCTGCCCATCCCACAGGTATCCCTGCCCATCCCACAGCTATTACCCATCCCACAGGTATCCCTGCCCACCCCACTGCTATCTTAACCCATCCCACAAGCATGCAAAGGCTTAAACCAATTCTAAAAGTTTCCACCAAGACTTTATTAAAAAAAAGAAATGAAGCAAGTGTGTGAATCAAAGATAAACTTTATTGAACAACAAGCTGTAAAAGAAAAATGACCCAAGTCAAGTGTCCAAATAAAGTCCACAGGTAGCCAGCCAGCCAGTCTCTGGCACTCCTCTTGGTCACTCGGAGGTGTGCCCAGTCTCAGGGGTGAAGGGTCCAGGTGCTGTGGAGGTGGCTGGTGCTGGAGTGCTGGTCTGAAGCCCCACTGGGGTGCCTGGCCCCGAGGACAACAGGTGACGGTGTGTTGAGAAAGCTCTCGGACAGCTGGCTCAGACCCGTGATGTTGAGAGCTCCTTCCTCCATGCCATGGGGTGTCAGCCCCAGTACCGACGACAGATGTACTGAGGCCGGGCTTGGCTGTGGGGTGGAGGAAGGAGCAGTGTAGTGGGGCTGTC
Source organism: Laticauda colubrina (assembly GCA_015471245.1). Classification (NCBI taxonomy): domain Eukaryota; kingdom Metazoa; phylum Chordata; class Lepidosauria; order Squamata; family Elapidae; genus Laticauda; species Laticauda colubrina. The sequence continues at coordinate 1,639,913 of BLBF01000053.1, forward strand.
TGGTGTGCAGCTGGGTGAGGACTGGCGGTCGCATTGGTGTCGTGGGTGGCATCAGTGTCGTGGGTGGCATCGTTGGCGTCGGTGGCATCAGTGTTCGTGGGTGGCATCGTTGGCGTCGGTGGCATCAGTGTCGTGGGTGGCATCGTTGGCATCAGTGGAACCGGTGGCAATGGTGTCGTCCGATGACTCTGTGCCTGGACTGGGAAGGGCTGTTGCCTGTGCTGCTGGACCTCCTGGTAGCCGTAGCCCTGGTAGGTGAGGGGCTGTGGAAAGCCTTGGAATGGGAGGGACATCACCTGGGGTGGAGGAGCAGACCTGGACTGGGTGGGAGCAGGTTCCTCTGGATCTGGAGGGTTGTGAAGCAGCTCGGTGATCCGGTCCTTCACCACCTGGTACTGGGGTTCCGCCATGTCCATGAGGGTCTGGTTGACATAGGTGAGGAAGGGCTTGCGGTTGGAGGATGAGGTGTCCGTGTGGACCAGCTGAGAGAGGAGATCTATGCTGGTGCGGATGGTGTCCCTGATCTCCAGCAGGACAGTGTGGCTCTGCCCCTCCAGCTGTCTGGCTCTCTGCCTTTCTGTGGAGGTGGAGCTGGGGGTGGATGCGGGTAGGGCTGTGGTGGACGTGCCGTCTCCTTTCTCCCACCGCACCAGGGAGTCCTCCACGCACTCCATCATGGTTACAACACTGTCTGCAGGTTCTCCGCCATGGCACGCTCCACAGAAACCTGCCTGGAGACAGGAACTGACTCTCGGCCAGAAGAGGACTGGCTCTCAGCAGGCTGCCGGAGGGAGAGGGTAGTGAGAGGGGCTGCTGGTGCTCCTCGGTGGCGGATCTCACCCTCCAGGAAGCTGCACCTGGCTCTCTGTCTCTCTGTCCGTCAGCTTTACCGTGGCCTGGCCAGATTTCTTCAGGTGCAGCTTTCCGTACCAGGTGTGCATGTGATTCCACCAGCCGAGGAGCACCTCCGAAGTGTAGCCCATACTCTCCGCCTTCTCTCTCCAAGCAGCATGCTTCCGCTTGGTGTCCCTTCCGCCACAGATAGTCATTCTCTCTCAGCCACTCCAGCACCTCATCCTCGTGTTCCTCTTCAATGGAGTATTGCCTCTTCTCCCGTTGTCGCATATGCCTCTTCCTCCCTTTGGCAGTTCCAGATGGGCCCTCATCAGAGGGGCTCACAAGTCGTAGGGGCTGCTCCTCCACACCACCACCAGCAGCAGCACCAGCAGGATCATCATCATCATCATCACCAGCAGGATCATAATCATCATCATCATCATCAGCAGCAGCAGCAGGATCATCATCATCAGCAGCAGCAGCAGCAGCAGCACCAGCAGGATCATCATCATCATCATCATCATCAGCAGCAGCAGCAGCAGCACCAGGATCATCATCAGCAGAGTAAGCACCAGCAGCACCAGCAAGACCAGGAGCACGAGTAGGACCAGGAGCACGAGCAGGACGAGCAAGACCAGGAGCACAAGCAGGACGAGCAAGTCCAGGAGCACGAGCAGGACGAGCAGGACAAGGAGCAGCTTCAGCAGAGTAAGCACGAACAGAAGCACCACCGCCAGGAGCAGCTTCAGCAGAGTAAGCACGAGCAGAAGCACCACCGCCAGGAGCAGCACCAGCAGTGTAAGCCCCAGCAGAAGCACCAGCACCAGCACCAGGAGCAACGCCAGCAGAAGCTCCAGCACCAGAAGAGCGAGCCCGAGCAGCAGAAGCCCCAGCAGAAGCAGAGTCAGGGACAGGGGGCGGGAGGGTGGCCCTGTCCCTCTTGCCAGGGATGGCGGCAGGTTGCTGAGGCTTTCGCTTCCTCCCCATGGTTGTGGGGTTGCTGGCTGGCAGGGAGGCTGGCAGGGAGGCTGGCAGGCACCAAGGCTGGCAGGAAGGCTGGCAGGCAGACTGGCTGGCAGCAAGGCTGGAAGGCAGGCTGGAAGGCAGGCTGGCAGCAAGGCTGGCAGGCAGGCAGAGAGCAAGGCTGGCAGGGAGGCTGGCCAGGAGGCTGGGAGGCAGGCTGGGAGGCAGGCTTGGAGGAAGGCTGGCAGCAAGGTTTGCAGCAAGGCTTGCAGGCAGGCATGCAGGGAGGGCAGGCAAGGACTCGATGTATCCGGCAGCAGGTCTTTCCTCAGAATGGTGACCTGCTTGGGAGCTGCTTCCCTTTATATCCACGGGGCTTACGCAATGCATTCCCCCTGCATGCGCAATTAACGCTCGGCATCCGTTCGGCTTCCGCTGTGCATCCGTTCGGCTTCCGCTGTGCATCCGCTTCATCCCCTGTGCATCCGCTGTCCATCCGCTTCATCCGTTCCGTGTCCGCTCTGCATCCGCTGTATCTGTTCCGCGTCCGCTTTGCTGAGTTCCCCCGGAAGCCTAGCGGATGTGCCATTTGCTCCCATCCGCTTCCATCTGCTGGGCTTCCGTTCCGCATCCGCTTTCCCTCCGCTCTGCGTCCTCCCCGCGTCCGTTCCTTTCTGTGTTATACGCTCTGGTTATGCAAATTTTTGCCCCTTTTGAGAGCAGATAACAACGGATGGAACATTTTTCTTGTCCGTTGTGTCCTTTTTACTAACGTTTTGCATCCGTTGGGCAGTGTGACAGGGCCTTAACACAACAATGTTCAGGACTGTGGCAAACCTGTATATAGTTATTTGATTCTCAAGGAAAATTAAATGGCATTAGTTTCTATCTTCTAACACTATGGCTTCACATGTATCAAAACAGCTTGATTTTCTTGGATAAATACTTTCTGCAAATCACTTCTCTAACCTATAAGTTTAATATTAACAAGTATAATTCTAACTTCGAAGATTAAGTTTGAAAAAGTATGTTGGAAAAAGTAATAAGAAAGAACCAGAAGTGAGACATTGGTCCACATGGTTTTCTGCATTAGGGAAGTTTTGTTTTATATGGTAAAAGATCATTAAGAGCAATTTTATATATAAAGTTTTTAATTCCTGCACTCTTGATACAATCAATCAATACAAAATTTCAGGAAAACTTTTGTATTTCAATTTTTTTGCCTCAATGCAAACTTGTAATACCTAATGCATCCTGGAGGAGGATTGTGGGGCCTTTACATTTTTCTGCTCACTTCATGTCCCTAGACCTAATCAATATTTCTTCAACCTCAGAAAATAGCAGAGAGGAAATTACTCTTGGTGATCCAGGAACTCATCTTGAGTTAACCATATTACATACAGTATATAGAAGAAGAAGAAAGTCATGAAAAAAAATCAGACCTGTGGTTTTCAACTTGCTGAAAAATAGATTATGACTTCAGTGCTAGAAGATATATCTTTTGTATTGTCTTTGGTGGCAATAATATTTCCTCAGAATCAGGAACAATGAAAATTATCTTTGATTGAATCACCTCTCTTGAGAAACATTTAGGTTATAATAGTTCAGTGACTTTCCAGTCTAAATGAGCTTGGCACTAATTCAAAGTCAGGAAGTCTATGGTGGAAAGATCGTTATGAAAACTTTTTTTTTTTGCATATGAAATTTGCTGAATGTCTATTGTCAAGTCAATGTTTATTATAGTCAGAGACCAGAAAAAGTTAAAAACAATCAAGGAATATCCAGTTAAAAATTCTAGAATAATAAATAAGAGATAAAATCTATATTATAATCATGATTTGGCATACAGTCAGTTACACATGAATAAGTTACAGCATGGTCTAACCGTACTATAACTGTATAAACCCTTAAACAGTGAGGCCCATAGGAATAACTATTGAAAGATACATTCTCTTCTTCCTGGCATTATTCCTGCGCTATGGCAGGGTCCATTGACAGCAAATCTGTCTCCATTTGGATCAACTCAGGGCGTTTTCAGGGGTGACACCCATGTAAAAATACATTTAAAAAAATATTAAAATAACAGCAATGCAAAGTTTAACTTGCACAATTTCAACAGACCACTATTTTGTTTGGCTATTGTAATCTACAACTTTACTTATATTGTTGCTCACAATATATTGGAATCATAACTGGAATAATTTAAATACTATGGACATGGATTTTTAATGTTTTAAAGGTATAGGACTTTTATTTAGAAACACATTTGTGTTGATTATTTATCTTAGTTCCAACAGCTAATCTTGTATTTAAATTATAGAAATAAAAACATACTCCATTATTTCTGCATTCAGGATAGCAACTTTAGGCTACTGATTTCTAGTGAGATCATGGTGCTATGTGGTACATTTTTTTACCCTTATTTCATTGACTTAGCAGAATTGCTTGGATTCACAAACTATTTTTGATTGATTTTGATTGATAAACCATACAACTAAGCCATGGACTATGGCTCACAATCTATACTAGTTGGACTCCCTAAAAGCAAAACTAAACCAACTGCTAAAAAACTCTCAACTTTGCAAGTTCAGTCCAAACTATAAAATTTCAGTATATTTGTTAAGTTAAAAAAAGATGTAACCAATTAAATATCTCCCATGCATTACCTTGTTCCTTATTGCTGTCTACGCTGTATGATTCAAAATATGTTGCTTTTGTAGGTCAGGACATGTTCCCCCATATGATTACTATATTTTCATAAAAATATTCATATATTGTAGAAACTACAGAATGATATTGAATGTCTTTAGCTGGACATTATTTTTTATTTTGCATTAATGGATAGCATTGAAACTTGGAAACTGGGTAATTATTCTTATTCAGGCAAAGTATGACATTTGTCTGTGTAACTGAGTGGGAAATAGGAATGCAAATGCAAATGTGTCTGCATATTATTCGAGGATCTACTTTGTGACTTGCTTTCTTCTTGTACTTATGTTGTTCAATGCCCGATTTTTAGTAAAAAAAAGAAAAAGCCTTAAATTGGAAAACTATATTTTTTCCCCTGGATTTCCTAAAACAGTGGCGAATTCATCTTAACTCTCCTTTCTTTTCTTTTTTTTCAGTATGCGTGAATATTTCACATAATTTTAAAAGAAAACAGCATCAAACATCTGTTCCTATACTTTTTTTAAGATGAGAAGAAAAGGAGGCTTGAAACTAGAAGACGAAACAAAAAAAAATAGCAGATGTTAGTGAATCCCCTCCAAGGCAGATTTCTAGTTTTTGTTTTTTGTTGTTTGTTTTCAAAAAAGCTTTAAAATCAGGCTTAAGAATTCATGGCTCCAACTCTTTTCTGACGGGACACGCGACTGCTTCGCTTGTGGAGGGATGTGGGAAAAACTCTAATTCACAAAGAACTTATTCAAACCAACCTAATAGCCATGAAAAATCTAATCACCAGCAGGAAAACGGACAGCAAGTTCACCAAAGAGGCCAGTAGAGAAAATTAACCCTTTCTGATTTGGTATGCAAAATATAGAATTCCCACATATCTTTATTTGACATAGTTGGCGATTCCCACATTACACAGAGGCTTTGTCAAAAGATTCTGTCTACAGTATTAATCTATGCAATGTCCAAACTGCTGGGCTAAGGATTCATGATTTACAGAGGGTTCAAATCCATCAGTTTTTTTTTTTAATTGTATAAAAATAGTATATGCCAGAACACAAGGGAACAGTAATTAGTTATCTTGGGTATAAGGAATATTTTAAAGGAAATCAATCTATGAATCCAACTTAAGGAATTACTAGAGGGACCACAATACTTTCAGTCAATGATTCTTAATTTTCTCCTTATATTAGGATACATACCCCAAACTTGGATCCCATAAGAGGTTTCATGCCAAGCATGTTTGACCAGTTCAAGCAGCTAATATATTCATTCCTGTTGACTATGGACTGCCTTTAAATTTAGTTCCATAAAGTCAGGACTTATGCAGTATTTTGTGGTTAGTGGGAAAAGTGGGGAAAGCAGAAGACAATGAGAAATATCAATGCTTATTGAGAGGGAATAATTATGTTCAGTTTCGGAATTCCTTCGGAGACATTACTTTAAGTGGGATTGAAAAGAGAATTAGGAGATGTGAGAATAGTTTCCCAAAAGCCTGTCAGAGCTTAATAACATTTCAAGCATAAAGTTGGCTATTGACAATGATGAATCCATAGTTTCCTATTCAAACAACACATTAATTCCAAATGGGATGATTAAAAAAATCTCTATATATAAATAAGTTTAATGATACATTTATTCTTATCCAGACTCAAAGTCCAGAGTAGTTTTTTCTCGTAACAATCCATGAAGTTATGACTAAAATAAAATATCTGTGATTTCATTATATGCTTACTCATATTTAATTTAACTATATTTTATATCATTAAACTTATTCTGATAATTACAATACTTTGCCACAAAGGCTGGATTCATACAACCCAGTTAATATGTGTGCAACCCAGTGGATTTGTCAATATTCCTTCCACCTCATTTTTAGTTATCTGTTTTTATTGTTATTGTTATTAGAGATATCTATTTTTTACAGTTTTATTATTTTCAATGTTGTAAGTGGCCCAAAATCACCTGTGGCGAGGCAGGTGGCAAATAAATTTAATAAATAATAAATAAATATTCATTTTCTGCATATTTAATCTGCATTTTGTTTCTTTGGCCACATTAAATAAATGATACTAATCTGAAAATTGGCTTTAGCTTAATATGTGTTTTCAGTGAAACCATCATCATTACCAACTTAACATTTTGTATTAATTTTGTCATTGGGTCTTATTCAATACATAGTCCATGCATAGTCAAAGCAAACATAGTTTTATGTGATTTGAGAACCCAGTCATTATGGTTTATAACTCAAGAGATAATAATACTTAAAGTGAGGCATGAACCAGCAAGTTATTTTTAATAACCATGTATATTGGCTTGTGGATGGGGATTAGCAGCAAAGGTGCATAAGAGTTTCTATAACTATTTCTATAAGAGAAGAGACAGCTCAGTGAATCATAAAGCAAAGCAATGCTTTAAAGCAGGGGTGTCAAAGTCATGTCGTCACAATGGCATCACATGACATATCGGGACTTTTCCCCCCTTCACTAAACTGGGCATGGGTGTGGCCAGTGCATGACGCATCGAGCCCATGGGCCAGGTGTTTGACAGTCCTGTTCTAAAGCTTTGTGCAGTCCTAGGAGCTACTTTATAGTTTTGTATTTAGTCATTGAAGGATAGTAATCATTTATATGAACTTTCTATTTAAGCTGCAACTTTAATGTTTGGAATAGAATTAAATTAAATTTGTGAAATATATCACAAGAAGTAGTAGTACTGCAGTATAATAAACAAAACTGCAATAAACAATAAACAAGATATTCCAAATACAGGGTTGATACTATCACAGGAACATAAAATGCAGGTACAATAACTTAACATAGTCATTTCTCAAAAACTGGGCAATCCTCAGATGTATAAGATCCAAATCTCTACAATAATCACAATGGTTAGAAATTCTGGAGATTGCTGATGACTTACATGGAATGTCCCCAAGGTGTAAAATGGTATCTCTCAGTGTATCCTGTTACCTGTTACTTTGCATTTAATTTTTCCAGGTGCTACATTTTTGGAATAGTCCTTTTAACTAATGTTTCAAACAGTTGTAGATCAGGGAATAAACATCCAGTATCAAGATGTTCTATTTACTCCATCTAAATATTTTTTTTAAAAAATGCAGTTATACAGAACTAGAAGTATGTCATGCCATTAATAGAAATTCATAAACACAACATGTTTCTGTTATGTGAAAGAGAGAATAGTTAAACATACTATTTTTTTTAAAAAATGTACAGATTAAAAAAACATACTAATCTGGAAAAAAAGTAACATTATTATAATATCCAAGATCTTATACATCTTTTATTTTTACACTGATGCACCTATATACTTAATTATATGTCAACCTACTAATTTGAAAATTCTAAATTATATTTTATAAAAATCTCCCAATATACCACATAGGATACAATACAATGTATTTTATGTAATCTAAACAAACCAAACTGGCAATGAAACACTTTCTGCAGTTTCATTACATATCACAGCCACTGGTTCAAACCGTGAGGCTTTGATCCCAAGAAATGACAGGGTTAAATGGGGAGGCCAACTGCTGGCTAAAGGCATGTGGTAGGCCTGTATCTGCATAGTGCAAGGCTTATTGTATCTGAATGCAAAAAACCTTTTAGAACAGTAAATGAAACTATAAATCAGTATTTTAAAAAGAGTCAAACTCAGATCCCATCCAGGCAATCCTTTCGGCAATATGTTTACACAAGAGCAAAGGCTTTCTCACAGCCTTAGGAAAACAAGGCAGACTAAGTCTTTGAGCCAGAGAGATTTGAGATGAACAGCCAAATTACATCCGGTTAAAGCTAAACACAAAATCATCAAGGGTTTCAGTGGGGAAAAAGGAATACACTATATGATGTTAAGCAACCATCCAGCAACTTTGTTTTGTTTGATCTTTTTAAATGTTGATAAGAAACTGCATTGAGCTCAACTGAAGGATTGGATCATTTGGTCCAGTGTTCTCCTTGCTGATAGTAGATATCTAGAAGCTTGGTTCTACCTATGGACCTGGAGATAGTTAGGGTCAGAAATTAAATCCCCGATGTTCTCTTGTATCAAAGGATTTTGCTAATAAGTCATTACTTCCCGCCTTATAGTTGGGTTTGCAGATGGTTACTAGTAATGGCATTTATACATCTTTACAATAGGCTACGTTCTTTGTTCTTTGCACATACTATATTTTCTTTTAAAAAGTTAATAAACTCATTTCACTCTACTGTGAAATTCCTAATAAATTTACTGGTAATCTTAAATATTTTAAAAGAAATAAAAAGAACAAAGTAATAAAAGAGTCAAATAAGGCACAGTTCTTGTACGAATAGGATATGGATTTCATATACTATAGATATCATGTTCTGAAGTTGGACTATGACTTGGTGAATACTAACATCAGATTCTTGCTCCTTCCTCTTGGGGCTGGCTCCTTCCAATATTAGTGGAATCTGATACTATATTGAAAAATCACTGAAGTTTGTGGGGTTGAGTTGGAGATGCTTTGAATCCAGATTTTACACCCACACACCCCGCCATTTTTAATCTTTTGTGGGAAGGTGTAGAGCGACAGAACTACACCAACCTTTAAAATTATCTCAAGATTTCCCTTGAATTTGTTTGCAGTTATATAAATTCTGGCATGTGAATTAGTTAAGGCCCGGTCCCACTGGCCGACGGATGCAAAACGTATGCATAAAGGACACAGCGGACGAGCAAAATTTCGGGGGTGGCTCCATCCATTGTCATCCACTCCAAAAAGTGGTGAAAATTTGCATAAACAGAACGGAAAAGAACGGACATGTGTAGTATGTAGCGGGGATGTTAAACAGATGTTCATAGGAAGCCTAGCGGATGTAAGTGGATGGGAGCGGATGACACATCCGAAGGGGTTCCGGGGGAGAATTTCAAAGTGGACGCATAGCGGAGGGGGCGGATGCATAGCGTATGCATCACGGACACATATAGGAAACAAAGGGGATGTCGCGAAGATGTATATCGGATGCAAAGCATTCACTGCGCATGCGGGGAGTATGAATTGCGTCAGCTCCGCAGATATAAAAGAATGCAGCACGCAGTCAGAATACAGGGGAAAGACGTGCTGCCACATACATCTAGCAGGAACACCATGGTTTGTCAGTCAGGCAAGAAGAGGAACCCGTGCCGACTTGTTCAAGCCCTGGCAAGAAGGCCAGAACCAGCATCCCACTCCCTGGCACTGACTCTGAAGCTGCTGCTGCTGCTGCTGTGGTGGACCAGCCCCAAGGCCCTCAAAGCCCTGCTGCTGAAGGCCCTGCTGCTCAAGCCCCTGAAGGCCCTGCTGCTCAAGCCCCTGAAGGCCCTGCTGCTCAAGCCCCTGAAGGCCCTGCTGAAGCCCCTGCCAGAGGGAGGAAGAGGCAAGGGAAGCAGAAGGGAGAGAGGAAACAGTACACCGTTTCCGAGGAGCATGAGGATGAGCTGCTGGAATGGCTGAAGGAGAACGAGTACCTCTGGAGAAAGGGCCACAGACTGTATCGGGACACTAAGAAGAAGCAGGAAGCTTGGAGAGACAAGGCAGAGAGCCTGGGGTACACTGCAGAAGTAATCCTAGGATGGTAGAAGCACATGTACACCTGGTATGGCAAGCTACACCTCAAGAAATCCGGGCAGGCCGCTGTCAAGCTCACTGACTGGGAGATGTACGTCATGGCCAAGTGCAGTTTCCTGGAGGGTGAGATCCGCCACTGAGGAGCAGCCCCTCTGAGACCCCTCTCTCTCAGACAGCCCACAGACAGCCAGTCCTCTTCCAGCCAGGAGCCAGCTACCCTGTCCAGGCAGGTGTCTTCAGAGGGCCCCACGGCAGAACCCCCCCGACAGCTGCACTCCCCATGCCGGCAGACTTGGAGGATCCCGTGAAGGATGATGCCCTGCTGTCACAAATGGAGGAAAAAGCAGCAGCCACCAGAGGCCAACCCACCCCCACCCCCACCCCCAGCTCCAGAGGATGCAGGCAGAGAGGCAGACTGGAGGGTCAGGACCACAGTGTGCTGTTGGAGATCAGGGACACAATAAAGACCAGCACAGAACTTCTCTCTCAGCTGGTCTACTTGGACAAAGCATCCTCGGACCAGAAGCCCTTCATCACCTACGTGAGCCAGACCCTGAGGGACCTGCCCAAGGCTCAGTACCAGGTGATGAAGCAGAAGATCACAGCACTTCTGCACAAGCCTCAAGGCCCAGCTGAAGCTGCTCCGACCCAATCCAGGTCTGCTCCTCCACCCCAGGCGATGTCACAGCCCTTCCACGGCTTTCAACAGCCCCTCACCTACCAAGGCTACGACTACCAGGCCTTCCCACAGCAGAAGCAAAACTTCCCAGTCCAGGCCCAGGTTCATTGCACGCCACAGACGCCACTCCTCACCCAGCTGCTGACTAGACAGCCCCACTACATTCCTCCTTCCTCCACTCCACAGCCAAGCCCGTCAATGGACAATCTGTCATCAGTATTGGGCCTGACATCTCAAGTCCTTGATGAAGGGCCTCTCAACCTCACAGGACTGAGTCAGCTCTCGGATAGCTTCCTGAACACACCATCCCCTGTTGTACCCTCGGGGCCAAGCACCCCAGTGGTGCCTCAGACCAGCACTCAAGCCACAGCCACCTCCACAGTCCCTGCCCTCTTAACAGCTGAGACCAGGGACATGACTCAGAGTGACTGAGAAAAGTGTCAGAGACTGAGTTGTACTTGTTAAATTTATCTTTGCTTAATACACTTTACTTGGTTCATTTTGCTTTTTTAATAAAGTCATAAAGTTTACCTAAGGAGGTTAATAAAGATTATCTTTGCTTAAGACACTTAATACAGTTTACTTGGTTCATTTTGCTTATTTAATAAAGTTATAAAATTTACTTAAGAAAGTTAATAAAGGTTATCTTTGCTTAAGACACTTGGTTCATTTTTTTTACTTAATAAAGTGTTGGTGAAAACTTTGAAAAAATGGTTAAGCCTTTGCATGCTTGTGGGATAGATAAGGATAGTTGTGGGATAGATAAACCTCCAGTGCAAGCATAGTGGGACTGTATGGTCCACCATCCCTGCTGCCACACATATGGACCTTTATTATCAATAACAATTTAATCATTGATCCACACATTTTAAAATAAACAAAGCTCTTTATTAATGCCCTATTCATTGTAGGACCACTCAATGTACATGGCACAATCTCATCAGTGTTATGCGACAGTCTCAAGGAAGCATCCATTAATCATCTATCATCCTGTCTTGCCATTCCACTGCTCCAGCTGCTCTCAGTAGGTTGCGCTGCTTCTTCTCTTCACGTGAAGTTCTGTTGGGGCCTTGTACATCCACAGTGTCTTTCAGGTTATGTCCTTGCCTCCATTCACCAAGGCATATATGAAGTTCCCTATGCATCATGCCCGGCCACATACATTGGACAGACCAATAGAAAAATAAGTACCTGCCTGGATGAACACAAAAATGCAGTAAAAAAGCTGGAACACACTTCCTCCCTAGTCCAACACATGAAAGCCACAGGTCACAGCATCAACTTCAATGGCACCAAAACCCTAGCCACTATAGAAAACCCCAGCCACAGAATCATCAGAGAAGCCATAGAGATTGAAAAAAGACCTGAAAGCATGAATAGAAGAGATGATTCCACCAGACTGTCAATCATTTGGAAGCCTGCACTCTCAAATAGAAAGATCTCCACACCACAAGCCAGACAAACACCTGGGCACAAACAGACTCCCTCTGATTTCTTCAGCTCAAACACACCCCAACCAGGCACCCAGATGAAACCTAGCTTCCTAATAGATAATAGCCGTCCTTTCACACGAAGCCAAGCTGCACTGAAAGTCTCCAACACAAGAACAGAGTGTTGCCAGCCAATCAAAGCCACAAAACAGACAGAAGAAACCAGAAACACCAATCAAACAAACTCCAAGTCCAATAAACACAGACCAAGACTCCCAACCAATCAGAATGTAGAAAAAAACATCCTGGCACAGCAATAGGCTAGCCTCAAATTTAAAACCAACGCCTGTGATAGCCTGACCCACATACAAACTCCATACAGAAGCCTGATGATGGCAGATGAGATTCTGCTGAAACGTTGCTACAACTTTAAAAGCACTACAATGACGTGGGATAATACCCGAAGGAAGCTGAACTGCATTCATGTAAGTACATTCATGTAAGTATATATAAAAATAAAAGATTTGGGAGTACAGCTAACCAGTTGACCTCTTCCATTTGATCATTTCATTTAGAAAACACTGTTTTCATTAGCATAATGAATATAAGAGGCTCTGAATGGAAATCTCACCCAGGACCCTAAAGGTCAAAGCAGATACTTGATCACATAGCTTGGGATAATTATCAGACTTCTGCCAGCACAACAGTTTCTGAATCCCAAATGCTCTTTGTTGTTGTTTGAAGATCTTCAATGAATTATTCTATTATGGCAGCAAAAGATATGAAGTATAGGTAGCTTAACTCCAACATTTATCAGTAAAATGTTTTGTGCGTTCTTTGAAGCAAACATTCTACTTTAATGACTAACATTCTCTATGGAATACCTGTAGAAAATAGATGAATCTTCTTTTTTTTGTAGTGTAAGCCCTTTCTACTAGAATTCAACATATGTCCAATTGGATTTATCTAAACTGTTTCTCCTGACACCTAACTAGATAGGAGATTAAGCATTTATTTGGGGAAAAAAATCCACCACTCTACAGGTTTAGAGCCCAAAATTTGTGAGCCATGAAATCTGGTCTGAATTTATAAAAATGTATAACATCTATTGAAACCTGCAGCAAGCTCTGTCTACCTATCAAGGGTTATAATCCAAAAGTGCATGGAATAGATATACACTTTAGGAATGGTTTCAGGAATTTTAAGGAATGAATTGAATGCCTTAAACATTTGCAACCCTTCTGTCCCTTAAAAATCTCAAGTCCATAAAAATGTCCCCACTCCACCTGGAAAAAAAAAGAAGAAATCTAAGCCCAACCACTCTATTTTTTCCTAAGCTGGCTTGGTCTGCAGGAATAACTGGATCCTCTTGTTCTGATAGTTATTAAAGTCAAGAAAGCTCTTTGTCCTTAACAATTCTTTGTATGTGCTTTAATTATGTTTATCTTTAGTTATTAAACAAGCAAACATAAGGGTGGTATTAATGCTATGATGTTCTATAGATTGATTATGACTCACTTTTAGTTCTTAAGAGCAAGAACATGACAAGAACATGATAAGTAAGGATAATGGAAGATCTCACCCAATGTATCTAGATGACAAAAGTTTATGGAAAGTTTATTATCTGAAATAGCTTTCGGATTATAACATTAGAGCATAGCCTTCATTTTTTCCCCTGTACCAAGACTACATATTTCATAGGACATAAGTCTGAATCATTTGCATGCCACATAAGAAACATGTAGTTACTGATACTATTCAGTGACAATTGTGTTACAAATTACATAACAAGATACCCCATCCATATCTATATTAGGAGGAGCATAGTTGCAATGGGACCTTGAGGGCAAGTAATTGAAAACAATGCAAGAAAGATTCTGGAGTATTCTTCGATGAAGAATTTGGCAGAAGTATATTTACATTAATGACCAATGTTTTCTTGGAATGTTAGACACTGTAATGCTAGGAAAGAGGATGTAAGAGGAAATGAGGGCAGCAGCCCCTACTATATTATGAAAATATTTAACCAAAATATAGCAATATCCTGCAAGCATATATGGTATAGAATGAAATGTCACCCAGAATTAGTCATAGCCTTCAAGATATTACAATTCTCATTAGCCTCAAGTTGTGTAATGGTGATGAAAGCTGGAATTGTAATTATTCAATATATTGATATCCTGACTTATATTAGCCAAAATGTATTCAACACCAGAATTCCATCCAATTAATATCATTGTTAGATATTTATCTAGGCTAGCAGCTTTAAGAAAGATGACTGAATAAGTTGCATATGACCTTGGGTATAAGTAAATGCCAGCAACTAGAAATTGTTAATGAGATGTAGTACAAGAGAAGAATGAAATGATAGTAGATACTACCTAATTTCAGATATGTCAGTTATACTACCATTACTTTTTCCCCTCAAATCCTTATGCTACAGACTAGCAGTGATATTTATAATTATCTAATAATAAATGTAATTTGTGAGGGATTAGCAAATACGTTTCCTTTATCCATCTGTAGGAGGAGACAACTTTTTAGTTTATTGTTAAAAAAAGTTACAGAAAATTTATTTCGAATGAAAAATCACCATGTATTTTTCCAAAACCTTTTCTTTTGCTTTTATTGTTGATTTTTCTCACTCCACTCCCTTTAATTAGAGAGGATGTGGGAAGAAGTAGATCTACAAAAGCCATGGTTATGTTTAATCTAAAACATCATGGTTTATTTTGTTCAGAGGTACAGATCAAAACAGAAAATAAAATATTACATTTTAAAGAATACTTTTAAAATGATAATAAGGAAAGAAATTACCTTTTGGTCTCTTACCTTTTGGTATGGTCTCAGTCTGCAGTCATCCCATGTCCAAGAAGGCCAAACTATATTCCAATTCATTTATTTTTTATATTTCTTTTCAAACTTGCTTTCTATATAGTAATACCAGTGCATATTGATTTCCCCTTATATTAACCTCAGAATAATCTTGTGAAGATCACTGGAATGCAAGACAATCAACCAGACCCAAGAGTTGAATTCTTAAATGGGAATTTAAAACAAGTGGTTCCTACCACTGATTTTAAAGTTAAAGAAACATACTTAAGAGTCACAGCCTTCCCAGATCTCCATTTACCTGAAAACCATTTACTTAAAATGAACCACACTAATTATAACTTATTCCAAAGAATAGGATTGGTGCTTAGAACTGTGGCAATGGCTTTGATCTAATGCTTTCTAGTATTATATTTACGATCATAAAACCTCCCTCCCTATACATTTAAAACACAACAGCCTAGTATAAATGTTGTAGTTATGAAGATCTGAGATTCTTGGTCACCCAGCCTTACCTGAAGGGTTGAAATCTTTCATATGTATTTGTCTAGGAACTTCTACATGCAAACTAGAGGCTCTAACACATGTCCATCTCCAATCTGTGCAGTCTTATAGTTTTATTCCGACTATTGGGTCTGGGAAGGATTAGAATGTGCTCTATATCATGGGTCGCCAATCTTTTGGACCTCAGGGACCACCAAACTCCTAATTTTAGATCCCAGGGACCACTAACTGGTTCTGTGGGTGTGGCCTAATTTGTGGGAGTGGCTTGGTGGTCATGTGACTGGCTGGGCATGGCTTGTATGTAAATATTATAAATATTTATATATTTAATTTTTTTTATAAAAAAGAGCAACTTTTACCCAAAATCAGGCAAAGCAGGCAGGCAGATTGAGTTGCTCACAGAATCATAGATTCATTCAGAAATCTATCTGCCATTGGCTAGCTCAGTCTGTCACATAAAATTTGCTTGCAGGCAAATTCATAAAATTTGCTAGCAAGCTAACTCACAAAAGTAACTCACAAATACACCATGTATGTAAATACTGAATTTCTTTTAATTAGAAAAGCAATTTTTCCCAAAATCAGGCAAAGCAGGCAGATTGAATTGCTCACAGAATCATTCAGTGATCTATCTATCTTCCATCGGCTAGCTCAGTCTCTTAAATTTGCTTGCCATGAATCTGCACTGAATTTGCTTGCAAGCAAATCTTCAGTCCTAAGGGAAGCAGAGCTGAAGATCTAAAGACTAGCTAGAAAGCAAGAAATCCAACCATTTCCTGCTTTCTAGCTAATCTAAATCTCCCAGCACAGCAGAACAGATGATGGTTGGAAAAAGGAAAAATAGCAATTTTAGCAGGCAAATTTGCTGGGTAAGGAGTGAGTGGGCAGGAGCATTTCTGTGGGCCATGTGGGCAGCACAGCCTTGTGTTTCTGCGCAGCCTGGATTAATTGCTTTGGGAGGGTGCTCTGGGAATGAGATTTCTCTGTGGCCCACAAAAATTTTCTCAAGCCCCACCAATGGGCCGTGGCCCACTGGTTGGCGACTGCTGCTCTAATATGATGCATGAACTGTTTCCCAGTTTGCCTTCTCCAGAAATACTGCTCTTGTTCCTAGTAAGCAGAAAGTGTCTGTTTCAAGAATAGATATTTTTGATTTTATACAACTGGTATTTCCAAGGGTGCATACTTTCCACTAGATTTCACAAGTTCCTGGAAAACTGGTTTTGATAACAAAGTAGGAACTGTCTATTGGCTGAGTAAGTCACTATGTACATTCTATCCTGCCTGAGATAAATATACCTTTTCTGTGCTCACAACTTCCTTAAACTTCTTGGCTTGAATGTGAGCCAATAAATGTGTGTGCCAATACCACATCCTGATTTCTAAAGCTGAATGACATCTCTCACTTAGCAAACGCCCTTCAGTAGTCAGTTGATTGAATATTTATAGCAGTGCAAAGAACATAATATATTTTGAATTCTCTTATGTGTGAATTCACAAGAAACATTTTTTAAATGGCATCAGTAATGCAACCTATTTATTAACAAGTTTTTAAATAAGTTTATTTTCCTGTTAGGATTGTAATTATGGGACATTTATTAATAAAGGAAATGTCTTTGAATTTCTCAGAAGTCATATTGCTTCTCGGTATAATGCAGCTACAATTAGTACATCAGGATATAGTACGTCATTTCCTTTATTTATAATTATTAATAAATATTGTCCTGTACTTACAATCCTAATAAAAAAATAAACCTCTTAAAAATGCATTGGATTCCTTACTCTTCTTGAACTATACTATTTTTATTGGGGGGAGGATGCTAGCTTAAAGAATGGAGTACAAGTGTGAAATATTGAGATCCCTGGCTCTTTTTATATATTTTAACCCCTTTTTAAAAAAGAGAAAAAATTCAAGAGCTTTTATAATCGATCATATTCGTTCCTTGCTCTTGGGTTTTAGTTTCAAAATGTAGTCCTCACCAGGGTGACACTGATGGACTAAAAAACTCAGGTGAACAGGTGTCTCAGGAGTAAGAAAAACAATTTCTTCAGCAGGGAAGACAATTAGATTGCCTTAGAGGATTATGGATTCTCTGGCTGGCAATACACGGAAGTCAAAACTCTACTTGAAAACCAAAAAAAATCAATTTTGATTTAATATGTTGCATGAGTACACTATTTATGGTTTGCTACCTATGATTTGTGAATCAGTGTACTATGTAGAGAGACCTAATTGTGACTTAGGGAACAAACAGTAGCTAAGCACTAGTGGATTCATATAAAATGAAGGGACTTCTTTTACATATTTTACCACAGAGATTAAAAATGCTTAGCAGTAGCTTTTCTGTTTGAATAGGGTCAGATTAAATGATCTCTGAATTCCCTGTCAACTCTATTATTGTGAACTTGTGTTTAAGATGCCGTGACCTTCTTCATATATTGAATGCATTGCTTTTTCAGGTTTAGAATCCTATCAACAATGACTTCCTTCTGCCTCATGGCTCCATTGTTTCTAATTCTAGCATAGATTCTGTTCATTGAAAGAGCCATTGGAGACTAAAAGGAAATGATTCCCTTGAATTGCTTACTGATACTGGGTGTGGGTGGATTATATCTTGTGTGCACAAGCTTCTCTGGGAGAAATGATGCAGCTTGTGCCAGTGGTACAAACACAACTGGTTTAAAACAACAGAACAGCATGTGAGATATGAGAAAGCTCTGGATTCTCGTTAGTCCCACAGAAGCAAAAGAAGTGGCAAAATAGCAAGTGTGACTTGACTTTTGATAAGCTTCACAATACAGTTTTGTGTTGTGGCTTTCCTCTCAATGAATCTTTTGTTGCCACTTTTGTTGCTATTTTTTTCTTCGTTAAAATATTACATGCACATGTTTATAAGCTGAAGTCAAATGTTTTAGAGAATTTTTTTAAAAAAACCAAAAGGCAACTGTCCAGTAATATAATTCAGCTTCATACTTGGACCCTTCTCTTTCGCTGCTTTGCATCTCTTCATTCCTTCTTTTATATGCCTTCTCCTCCTCCATGTTTTGTCTTCCTTTGGACTAACCACAAAAGCTCCCTCCCTTTTTCTTTTTCCTTTGAAACCTCAGAGGAATTAGCATACATTTGCATTGCATTATCCCCATTGGTCTGCTTTTTGCATCTTTCTTTTCCATATAGTTTGAGGTGTGATTTCTCATTTTCCTATTTTCTTGGAGTGGTGAATACAATAGTAGCACTCTAAGACTTCAGCTGTTTGCCAAGCATCACTGTAATGAACTTGTCCATCAACATGAGGAAAAATGAATCCGAGGACTGTGGCAAATCATTAAACTACAGATGCCTATAAAGTTAAATGGCACATATCTTAGAGCTTTGATGAACACAACACATCATTTCTTAAAAGACAATATTCTGAGATGTTACAATTATTCCATGATACTACGTATAGATTTATTATAACTTTGCTATAGCTGTTTACTAAAAATCCATGTGTAGATCTACTACTTCCTTAGCAAAGCCAAGTCACTATTTTTGGTAAAGCCACCATGACATCCCACTTGTTTACAATAAACAGGAGGTCCTAAATCTGGGTGATAGACAAACCTAGTGAACTGTTTTCAATCAGATCACAAAGAGTCAGAAATGACTGAGAGAGAAAAAGATTATCTACTAACTATGTGGTTTTGGTTAGAATGCAACTTAGGACCCTGCAAACGAAAAATTATGGTTGAGATGGGACTGCATTTTGAAAGATTGCATTTCTAGTATCCTGCCTTTCTTGTAGGACACTCATTAAGGAGTGGAATTATTTCATGCTATTTCTGTAGCAACAGTCTAGAAAAATAGATTGGAACAAAATAGTGAGTTACCAGTATTCATCCATGGGCTCCAGCAATTGAGCAAGAACTTTAACCTTAGTAACCAAGGGCAACATTAGTACTGTATGTCATAGTATCTTTATGTGTTATTACTAGATACCATGCCTATGCAATCAGAAGTGAGATGCAGCAAAGCTCATGGTTTGTTATTCCACTTTAGACTTTTACAATGAGCCAATATACACTGGAAGACTCTCTTCTGACATCTTTACATATATTCCTCTGCAAGGATAACTTGGAACTACAATTTAAATCTTTTCAAACTATATCCTTTTCATGCTTGGAGCATGGTGAATAGTAGCTTAATTTTAATGGCAGCTTAAAGATCCAGCTTCCAATGTGAAGATTCTCAATTGAAACTAAGTCCGTCTACATGTTGTGAAATCAGGAGTTTTCACTGTATGTTCCGATTGGTGTTCATGAATGCGCTTTGCTAGTCTTTTGCCCGTCTGTCCTACAGTGGTTGTTAACAGCCTTTTTTCTTCTTGGGCTTTTGTTTTTACTTAAAATGTTTTTTTTGGGGGGTGGGGGAGGGAGCTTTAGATGATTTGTATACTACAGTGGTGCCATGGGGTTGTAATAGTCTGTTGTTTCTGACATGTTTTTGATGTATGGTTGAGTGGGTCAGGGACTTTTTGATAAAGTGGCATGAACATTCATTTTGTTGGAAAATGTTGTCCCAGTGATCTGTTTCATTTTTCTGGCATTCCAGGTTGCTGCAGTGCCTTTGTGCCTGTCTGAATAATGTTCCGACATAGTTCCTCTTGTGGAAGGTTGGGTTGTTACTTTAGTAGTGGAACACTTAGTTAACGTGGGTGGTTTTCATAAACATTTGATAGGCTACTTGGGAGTAGAATATATTGGACTATACACAATCTTAGACTGATTCAGTATAATTGTTCTAATAGTTTATCTTCCAAAACAAAGCATTGGTGATTCATTACAAGAAATATATCCAGAAAGTTTCCAAGTTTCTGCAGAAAATCTAAATGTTGGGCCATAACTAAATTGCAGAAGAAATAAAATATAGCATTCTTCTGTCTGATTTAACTTTTTGATCTTATAATTTCAAGATCAATATCCAGGGGTTATGTTTGAACATTATCACTGAATATTCATATGATACCCACAAATTATTTTTGAATCTAGTATGCCCTTCTTCAACTTAATGATTTTCAGACAGGCTAGCTATGATTACAATTCTCTATGTTAAACACAGTCACATCTAGAGAGAATGAATTTGGCAAAGACAGCACAGTACATACTTTTTTCCATTCAGTTCCAGGTGCAACCATGTGTTGAAACTTGAAAGCTTCAACATAATTACAACTTAGTATTATTTTAAATAAGGCATACACTGCCTTAATATATTGGCTTTGAAAATTTGTTAGTCTCTCACCAACACAGTAAAGGAAACATTAGATTAGAAACCACAGCTTTGGTCCCAAGAGGCTAAAATAAGCCTGCTTAGAAAAGCTTTCTTTAGACAAAATCATGTTTTACTGTATTTTGAAGTCACAGAATGAATGCTCCAGTTGCCTTTCTTCGAACAAAGGTATCCACAAAAATTATAGCTATGAGATTGAGACAAAGTGTAATCCTATATTTGGATCATCAAAGAAGGAGCCAGTAAGGTAACTGGCACTAGTCTTGAGTTAAATATGCTCAGTAGCCTCTATCTCCCTGTTGAGTTTGTAAGCTACATGTAGCTCAAGGCACTTTTTCTGCAGTCTTGCCACCAGGGTGAAAAGGAAATAACCTCACCTAGTTCTTGAGAAGCAAAGAAAACTTCAAAAGTGCACCTTTGAAACCCCATCTTAGGCTGCTATGTCAATTAGCCCCCCCCCCCCAAAAAAAGCAATGATAGTGGGCTAAGCTGCATTTAAAGTTTAACTTTTCTCCTCCTGAAGTCCCAGTGACCCATTTCCCCAAATATTTATTAAATATTGATTTGAACTACACAAAAATGCAAACTAGCCAAACACCGTTTGCTGAGCATGTTATGTGAATGCTGTGTCTACAGCTCGGCTTTATTTATTTATTTATTTATTTATTTTGTCAAGCGATTATAAGATAACAGGTATAAGTATAAACATAGTTATGAATACATGATATGGATACATATAAGAAAAATAAAAAAGGAACAATTGGATAGGGACGGTAGGCACGTTGGTGTGCTTATGCACACACAGACCTCTTAGGAAAGGGGTGAGGTCAATAGTCGACAGTCTAAGGTTAAAATTTTGGGGGTTTGCATCTACCCACGTATGACACGGACAAACTACAGAGTCAATACTTTTTCATGACATACCAAGGAACAAACTATTTTAACCTAGCTTGCTGTAAAGAAGCTCGGACTACGCGGTTATTTACGGCGCAGGGTGTTGTGCAAATCCAGAAAACGAAGCAGGATTAAACAGTTAAATAGCGCATGGTTGCTAAATACCTCGATAAAATTGAGAAATATTTGAATTACAGGTCAGATTGTGACTGGCACGACCGAAGGCCACCGCGGACTTTGCCCAGGTCCAGCGCCCTTTCCCTTCCGGCTTGCCACTGAATTAATTCTCAAGAATGCCGCCTGGCCGGCTGTGAGGAGCTGTGAGGCTATGAGGCCTGCACCGTGGCCGTTCTGATCCCTCCGCGCCGCAGGGGGAAGCAGCGAGCTCGCGTTCCGACGAGGGCTCGAGCTTTCCTTTCCCTTCCCGCCACTGCTCATCAGTCGTTAGTATCCGCCGCCGGGCTGGGAAGGGAAGAGAAGGCGAAAGGAAGAGCACAGAAAGAGCGAGAGCGAAGGGGGTCGGGTCGCTGCACAGCCAGGACCGCGGGGCGAGGGAGGGGCCAGCGAGGCCGACAACTTAGTCGGCTGAGGCCTGGTCTGAAAGCGAGCCGACCTTTCAGGGACAGCAGGCCGAGGCCGCTCTTCGCCGCAAGAAGCAGGTAAGGTAAGCGTCGGGTCTGCTCGGGCCTTGCGGGCCGCAGCTGACCAAGCCCAGCGTGGAACGGAGCAGAGCCTGTCATACGAGAGCATCCTTCGCTCCTCTTCGCTTTTCGAGGCCTCGGCTGACCAGGCGGGGCAAGGACTCTGCCTTCCCGGCCGCCTGGTCATGGGGTTAGGCGAGGGAAGCGGCGTCTTGGGCGGCGGATGGCCTCTTAACCCCATTGGGCGGAGGGAAGAGAAGCAGGTTTCTTGTTCCCGGCGTTCCCCACAGCAGTTGGGGTTTCTAAGCCATCTTCGTGATCGTCATCGGGGAACTGCGAGGTGAGAATCGGTGCCGGATTCACTGTTCAGTGGGGGTCCGAAAGAGAGAGGCGGTCCTGGGCGACCCCGGACCTCTCCTTGCCCTTTAGTGCTGGGACAGCCGAGCATTGTTAGCTATGTAAACCAGATCCAGGAAAACTTTCTTTGCCCATGAGCCTCGCCTCTCTCCGTGCTTAGGCATGGAGAGGCCTTATTCAATCCGGAAATGTTAGGGTTTTTGGGAAAAAAATAAAAATGCGCCCTTTCAAACTGAAAGGCAAAGAGATTCTCGTTCGGTTTGTTCGTCCAGTTTCGTGGTGCTGCAGAAATGAAAAGTTATTTGCTTTTCTCTTGCAAAACCTTTGAGCACAGAGAGGTCCGGTGTAGGTAAACATATCTACATCGATAAAAGCAGCACATCTTAATTGCTAGGTTCCTTTCATAAATGTTCTAGGCCTGGGATTATGTTGAAATATTTAAGTAAATACTTAAATATTTTTAGTACGAGTTACTACTGAAATTGCTTCTTGAATAAAGTTCAGTGAATGTGTTTCAAATCATATAGAAGTTACAAACATGGACTATAGACAAGCTGATTCTAAAAGCTGAGAAATGAATTTCTCTCTTCTTGAGAGAGAGAGGGGGGTGATATTTGAGTAAGTCTTGATCAAATGAGTTCCTCTTTTTCAATGGAAAAGTGATAATAAAACTTTCCATGCTGATTACTGGATGTAAAATAGAAATTTAAAAGTGTAAAGCTGTTTTCATTTTTGCTTCTAAAAATAATCAGAATAGTCATAAAGTATAAACAAAAGTATCTGACCATTTTGAATTGTTTTCTGGTGAAATGTCCTTGTAAATAGATTCCAAGAAATATTTAAAAAAAGTTAGCTTTGGTAAGATTCTCTTCCCCGGAATCCTACAAAGCACTATTGTTACTTAATAACATAAATCAGATACTTTGGTAACAGTTTTAAATATTTGATAAGTTTAACAATCATAGAATTTCTTAAATTAAGCTTGCATTTATTTTCTCTGTTAGTATTTCTTTCTCTTTCTCTTTCTCTCTATCCCTGTCTGGTGACATTTGGGCAGCTTTTCACTTGAAAGATGCACTTAGAATGGACATTTGAGAAACCCTTCCTGGTATGGCTTTTTAGATACTAGCCATTGTTTCCACTAGCCTTGTATATATTCATTGCAATTACATGCATTTTGGAAATCACATAACAGCTTACTGTAAATGCATGCACTGACTGTTTCAGTGTTAAAAGACTCTTAAGAGATAATATCATGTATTATTGTTAGTTACAGGCCAATGACTGGTTCTGCAAAGTTATGTCAAGAATGCTTTACCTCCCTGAAATGTCTAGATTCCTAAGATAAAATGTTTGTTCAGGAGGGGAAGAATGCTTCTGATTCTGATATGATTGACACTTTTTAATATTCATTTTTAAAATTGTATTCTTACTGTAATTTTATTTTAATAAATGCTATTTAGCATCTGTCTTGTTCTATAGTTCTTTAGAAATACTGGCATTTTAAGTAATGTCATGAATTCATGAGCAGACTAATATCTACAAAATTAAAGTCCAGTGAAAATAACATCACTAATTAAAGCATATAGCTCCTAAGGTATATTTCTATTATAGCTTGTTCCTTTGAAAACAATTTCAAGACATTTCTTTGAATTGGAAGTCATCTTACTAAATCATATTGGAATTAAATTTTTTAAATATTTAATCAGCCTTCGTGTGCACATTACCGGAATACGATAATAATTATTTGCAGTAACTTGAAGACAAATTAAATTTTCCACAATTCAAGTTCTAATAGTGAATGTTAAGTGTCTTCTCACAAAATTGACTGATTTTAAAAACCCATGATTGCTTCTTTAATAGAAAAATTCTAGGTATTCATGATGATTTCATGAATGCTGTTTACTTGCAAATCAAGACTCCTAAATCATATGGCAAATAGCAGAATTTTGTTCGACATTTTGCCAGAAGTGTAGGAAGTTTAAGAAAGTAAAGAGTACTGGTTTCCCTTTTCATTTTGCAATTTACATTGATTTATGTAGTCTTATGTAGTCTTATGTAGCCTGTATATCTCTGATTTTATTTTGAAATGAAATTGTAATGCTTCTTTGCTATTTGTTTAAGATGATAGTAAGTTTGACTGGTTGGTTTAGAAACTACAACAGTGTTGTAGATATATATTCCAGGATCAATTTCTACATCATATTTCATGAACAAAATATATTCTGAAGTGTTAATAGTATGCATGCTGGTCTTTTCATTAAATGGATACCTGTTTTTAGATTAATAATTGAAGACCAGCCAGAAATAATCTAGTTTTAAAATTTCTATTCTAAGGGGAAATCCAGCAGTTAAAAGCACATCAAGATAAATGTAGTAAGATTTACAACTTGCTTTCAAAATAAAGCATCTTTTTTTCAGGAAATATTTACAGAATAAATATTAGATCCATGACACTTTGATGAATTTAGTCATAGTTACTTTTCATAGCAATTTAGGTTGTGTAAAAACAGGCAATATTGTGATTTAAAGGCAGTATGTAACAGCTGAATCAGTATAGATTTTTTAGGATCAAGTTGACAGTTTAATAATCAAATTTAATTATTTGGCAGGGAAGAGTTCTAATTACAGGTGGGCTATCTTGATGCCTTTTCACTCAGTTGTGCAAATAAATTCTTGTTGAAATTTAAACAACACCTGGTGAGTTACTGAATTCTGGCACCTCCTTCCTGGTTGTGCTTGTCAGAAGCAAAATTCCAGTCGTATTAGGGCTGCTTCATGGGGCTGGACTGAATCACAGTAGTGTAAATTTGTGACTTTATCTTCTACACAACATTTTTCTAATGTTACAGAAAAGATGGAACTTATGCTGCTACATTTTATTTGTTGACACAACTTAATTTGTAACATAGCATAGTGCTGATTTAGCCTCTCAAAATGGGATAGTTTTTATGTGATATTTATAATATATAATTTATATTTATATTTGCATTATTAGTTATCCTTGCAAACAATCCCAATCTGATTTACAGATTCTTAAATCATTCCAAAATAAAGAAAATTGTTGAGGCTAGGGTTATTTTTAATGGTAGGTAGTAGGGAAGGGAACAAGGGTATGTGTGGGATGGATATACATGTCACCTTAAACCAAATTTTTTATGAGATCATATTAAAGTTCTGGACAGTTCTCCAATCCCAAGAAAAGTAATGGCAGCTTTATCTTGAGAGGTAACATTTCTAATGCATACTTACATATATTATATATAAAAAGATAAAACCACTTTACAGATAATCCTCACTTAATAACCCTTATTGGGACCAGAATTTTGGTGGCTAAGTGATGTTATCAGGTAAGACATCATGTGACTGCATTGCTTAGCAATATCAGTTTCAGTAGTCCTGGTTGTTATTAGGTCAGGACCTCCCACTTCTCCTGCCCTGTCTCTTTAGTCTCCTCTTCAACTCCCCTCATCTTTGCTCTTTTGGCTGCTCTGCAGTCCACTAGCCCACCACCACTATATCCTGCACCATGGCAGCCTAGAGGTCAAAAAGATCAGAATAGTACAAGCAGTTGGAATTTGAAGAAGCACGATAGAAAGAATATTAGCTCTTCTGAATTTTTAGTCTTGTGAAATCTCCTGAAACTGTCATGGACTGCCAAGGAAACAAGCCAATGGATCATCAAGCAGAGCAATCACAGAGGTCTTACTCAAGGCACAAATTACCTTACTTTGACTGATGGTGGAAGACCTAGCTCTCTGGAGAAGGAAATGCTGGAAAAAGTATTATGAAAAAGAAAAGGAGAATGACAAACAGCAAGGTGGTAGACTAAGTTATTATGATGATAGGTACACCATTGGAACATATCCTAATGAAGATTTTATCATTGCTAAGAGTTGACACCAGGGGTGGGATCCTACCGGCATAACAACTGGTTTGGTGAGTTGCACACATGTGCATAGTACGTGCAAAACAACTTCTCCTGCAAGCCGTCACATCTCCTGCTGATGTGCGACACTCAGTTGTGCTGTGCAAAGCAACTAAGGTAAGAATAAAGGACAGTTTAGAGGCGGGGCGGGTGGGTGGGCCCAACCGAAGAAAAGAAGATCTTCAGAGAGAACCAGTTCAGTGTCAGCTGCTCTTTGGAGCTACCAGTTCTATAGAACCGGGCCGAGCCAGTAGCATCCCACCCCAGGTTGACACTGAGTTGTCAGACCAGTGAGTTAAAAGATTGGTTTGAAAGTCATGACTATTCTCACAGATGATTTATTCAGTAGATTTTCAAATCTTTGAATAGAAATAACTCCTGTACCTAAGTTTTAATTCCGGCAATCTTATATTCTAAATGTGACAATTATGAGATACATAACTTCTTTTCATTTTTGTCTACGCTGTAAATTGGGCAGTTACATGTAAGCCTTTGTGTTCCTCTCTGTCTTTAGCCTGTATACTTATGGCTCTTTAGATTGGCCATCAATAGTTAAGCATTTGAACATAGCTTATATAATTGCTATTATAAAGCATTAGACATCAGTTGTAGATTATTGATTAGAACCATTCCTTCAGTGGCAAAAATAAGGATATTTACATCTTATAAAATTGCTTCAGAATTTCTAAAGGATTTAATTATCCATACATTACATTAATTATAATGGCCATTATACCACAATCAATTTCAAAAGCTGCACTATTGTTCCACATGCATTGGGAATACAAAGCTATTTCAGTAACAGTGCATTATTTTAATATTTATTTGAAAGTGTTTGAAAATTTGAAAAGTGTTGAAAATGTATACTTATATAGGCCAGAAATGTATACTTACCTAGGCCGAAGGCTCAATTGTCCAGATTTTCTGTTCCCCTTTCCCCACAACATATTTCTCATTGGAGACTATTTGAAATGTTACCCAGTTTGGTTTGTTAGTACAGTCAGGTTATCCAGAAATAGATTTGTCAATGTAGCATGGTAGCACTTTTATACTTTGCACAGCAGCAGTTGCATTTATGGTGCCAATAGTTGTGATATTATATTAGTAGGATGCAGCTATTAGGTAGGGGCAATTGTTTGCCATAGGCAACCAAAACATTTTGAATCATTAGATTTCATGATTGCAAATGAAGTTTTGTCATGCATAATTTTCTTTTGAAACTAATGCTTTTTGCAACTTACATTTTTGGATCCACAGTGTCTGGGGAAGCTAAACCGATATGCTTTGTAAATCAGTTACAATGGGTGTTTTTGAAGCAATCTATCTAATTTGGGCACATACATTTTAAAATAACAAAATATTGAAATAGTGTGGAATTTATGGCATCCTCTCTGTCATGAAAAACTCAAGTAGCCTTTTTGTGTGCTAAAATAGTATATACATTCCATCTGCATTTAGTACAGAACTGTTGCCTTATATTCTTCTTCCCCTCCTCCACACTAAATATGAATCAAATAATTGTATAATGTCCACAATTATAGAATAGTCTTTTCATATTGCACTGTGAGTATTGGAATAAAGTATAGTTATAGAGAATGGAATGGAATGAAATAGAATAAGCTGGAAGGGACCTTGGTGGTCTTCTAGCCCAGTCTTCTGCTCTAGCAGGAGACTTGTACCATTTCAGATAAGTGACTGTCTAGTTTCTTTGAAAAAAAACCCAATAATGGAGCACCCACAATTTCTGAAGGCAAACACACATCACTGTTAGGAAGTTTCTCCTTAATTTCATGTTGCTTCTCTCTTAGATTAGTTTCCATCCATTGTTTCTTGTCTTGCCTTCTGGTGCTTGGTAGAATAATTTGACCCCCTCTTCTTTGTGGCAGCCCTCAAATACTGGAATACTGCTAATTCTTCTTTTCTTTAGATTAGCCAAACCCAAATCCTGCAGACTTTACATTTTGTATTTTTTCCCCCACAGTCTTTCTGGTACTAAACATGAGGAACATTCCTTTTCTTTATCATTTCAGGATTGAAATGTGCAGGAAATATTTTATATTGCTAGTGGAAATTAAATTTTCCCAGCTATGAAGCAGTACAATTTGTAAATACAGGTCCTTGACTTATGACACTAATTGAGACCAGAATTTCCATTACTAAGCAAGGCAGTTGTTAAAGGAGTCATACATGATTTTTTTTACCATGGTTATTAAGTGCAGCTGTTAAAATGAATTGCATGCTCTTAAGCAAAACTGATTTTCCCCACTGACTGTGCTTATTGGAAGCCAGCTAGGAAGATTGTAAACGATGATAACATTAGGCCAGGATACCGTAACCACATGATTGTAGGGATGCTGCAGTAATCATATATGTGCAAGGACCTCTTGTAAGTCATTTCTTTCAGTGCGATTGTAACTTTGCTAAAGAAACTCTTGCAAGTTGAAGACTACCTATATTTGTATTTTTGCTACAAGTTTTGACAAGGGTTTTCAGGTACCGTGGATTTTTATGTACAAATGTCATTAAATTGTTAGGTTATAAAAAAGTTGACTAAAAATCTCATATTTTAAAGAACCTCTTCAATCAGCTTGCAATATGTG
The DNA here is from genome assembly GCA_015471245.1 of Laticauda colubrina. Classification (NCBI taxonomy): domain Eukaryota; kingdom Metazoa; phylum Chordata; class Lepidosauria; order Squamata; family Elapidae; genus Laticauda; species Laticauda colubrina. Next base: position 1,669,104 of record BLBF01000053.1, read on the forward strand.
CATAAAATTTTCATTAGCAAAAGTTATATTACCATTATGTTACCAATGAGATTTCAGTTCAATTATGTGTGAATAAATCAATCAAAGTTAACATATTAATTCAGGCAATATAAAAAAATAATATATTTGCTTTTAATGTCACATAGACCTTTGTTATAAAATGTTACAGTTCTTTTATTTTTAAAATGAGTTAAAATGAGGATGGGGAGTAGAACATAATAAAGTTGTGCTTATATTATGGTAGGGTAATTGCTAGGTTTTTTCCATGTTACTCAAAATTTGAATGAAATTGTGAAAGAGACTTGACAGGCACATTGATTAGGCAGAAAATTATTTTACTTTGTTGAATTGATTTGAAAGCACTTGATACAATTTCATCTATTTAATTACATTGTTGATTCAAGTTGAAGGAATAATTCTGTTGAATTGTCATTGAACTAAAGCTTCTCAGAATCATGTTAATAACTTTTGGGTTCTCTAGGTATTATCCTTCAAAGCAGAGTAACAATAATTAAAATTGTTGTTTGATTAATGAATGTAATGAAAAATGTCAGCATGCTTGTGGAAATATTTAATAGAAATACTTTATTGTTGGTATTTACAAATCTTTATTTGGTGTAGGCACCAAGCTAGAAACTGGAAGATTGTGAATATTAGGCCTGCCTTAGGCACAAAGCCAGCTGGATGACCTTGAGCCAGACACACTTTCTCAGCCCTAGAAAGGAGACAGTGGCAAACCACCTCCAAAATCTTGACAAGAAAATTGCAAGGATTTGTCCAGGCAATCTCCAGGAGTCAAGTTTGATTTGAAGGCATAAAACAACACCTCTCTCTGAAGTCCTTATCAATTCTGGTATTGCACAAGGGGTACAATAATAATATCATTTTTATGCATATACACACAGTGTATGATCAGGGGTACATGAAAAACAATTTATGCAAGGATTCATGGAATAGATCCATTGTGTAATCTGGAAATAGACTATAGTGTCCAGTTAGTTGAATTTCCTGTTTTAAATGGACCCTTATATTTCTGGTTCTACAAACTGCTTCTTTTATTCTATCACTATGTGTATTATACATAACAAACCAAAGAGGTTGGTGTGGTGGCATTTGATGATGGCAGTTATTGAATAAAGTGACTTAGAATGGATGCCTTATGCCTTTTTATGAGGGCTAAATGCTTTTTCTTGTTGAACATTATCGGTATTCTTATATTAGCAATTAGGTAGAGAATACATGAACAAGGTTCTATTCTTCTTTATTGTGCATTATACTGATATCTCAGTGTGTTTGTTTTGGGATCAAAGTTACTTGTTTTGGGTTTACATGTATTACTGAATGAAAAACAATGCAAGGAACTGTATCTTTGCCAGTATTGTCATGTGATCACCATGAATACTATCATTGTGTCAGCATTGCCACCTGCCAGTTAACATTAAAATCTAGACTAATAGCTGCTTTTAGCTATTGAGTGGTATAATGTGTACATTTCTGCCCATCATTTTCAGAACATTTTCAGAACAGGCCCTGTGGCTATTTATAAGGACTGGTTAAGTGCCTGTATTTTCATCACATGATCACAGGGCACTACAGTGGCCATAACTTCGAGTACAGGTTGTACAGGTAGTCCTTGACTTACAACCACAATTGGGTCGAGAATTTCTGTTGCTAAGCAATGTGGTGAGTTAAGTGAGTTACACCCTATTTTACAACTTTTTTGCCATGGTTGTTAAGTGACACTGTAGTTGTTAAGTGAATCATGTGGTTGTTAAGTTGATCTAGCTTCCCCGATTGACTTTCCTTATTGGAAGCTAGCTGGGAAGGTAACGAACGGTGATCACATGCTCCTAAGACCCAACCATTATACAAAGCCAAATGCAGTCGTTCTTTAGGAAAAGTACACTTTAATTTGTAATCCTTGATTAAAAGAAACTAGTTGATCATACAGTCCTATATGTGTATTCTCTTAAGTAAATGTGTTCATCTGCTCACTCCAAAGTAATGAACATCAGCCTTAATTTAAAAAAAAGGTACACATTCCCTTTCTGAACAAAGTTTAGCTGCAGAAATTCTAGAATCACGACTTCAGGGAAAGTGGGAATTTGGGTAGGTGTCTGTAAAATTATGTTACTTTTGTTAGAATAAACCTTTTGTTGGTATTTAAGTAGTTTTCATCTGTTGAATTATTGGTGATTATGAAATGTGTTAAAACTGCAAAGTTAATTCTTCTTGCCCTATCAACATTATATGATAGCACATAGCGGAACTACCTTTCTGAAAATAAGCAGGTTTTAAAAGTTTTATGTTACCAAGAAAAGCTACCTGAAGTTTGATACTAGCTATCTCTTGGAGTAAGAGGATCTAAAGCGATTAAATGCCTACTTAGTAGTATGTATGACTAGTTCATTCAGTTTTGTGCTTTTTAGCTTTCAGAATGATTGGTCACTCCTGATTTGCCTCTTGGATGAAATCATATTCAAACATTATAGCCTGCAGGCAGGACTTGCTTTAAATTTTACAGTTGGAGAACTGGAAATGGACAGGAAACAACTTTATCTCAACTCTTACTTTTCAAAATCGTTCTACATATGACAAAGAAGTAGGGAATTGGTGTACCATTTATTTAAAATCCCAGTTAGCATTCTTCAAGGTCTGAACCAAAATAGCCATCTATTGTTTGAATATGATTAAAATTTGGACTGTTGTATATGTTTATTTTTAGAAACTTTTTAATTAATTGTGGCTATCTGATACAAGTAGTCCTTGAGTTAATTCCATTTGTTCAGCAACTGTTCCAAAATTACAGCAGTGCTGAATGAATGTTTCCTTATGCCTAGTTCTTGAAATTGCAGCTTGTTGCCGTGGTCCACAATCAACATTTGAGTGCGCATCTGCACTTATGTCTTATGACTCAAGGTGCTTCAACTTCCCCTTTCCACCTAGCTTCTCTAAGCTCCACCCTCATCTTTGCCCTTTGCCCTTTTTTGCTTTCCTGTTCAGCAGAACCCCCGGGCAACAGCCCTTAGCTGGTTGCCGTTGCTTTACAGAAAACCTTTGGAAAGCTGCTGAAGTCTTGAAGAAGCATTGCAGAAGTGGGGTGTACTATTTGGAGAATGGTACAGTCAGATTTGGGGTTACATAGCTGTCCCATGAAATGAAGGCTGCCTTGGGCTCGGGCTAGGCTGGCCTGAGCAGCAGAAGGCAGTTCTGGTCAGCTGGTTATAGTGGGAGCTTGGAATGCAGGATAGCGGAGGCGATGGGACCCTTGTTCTATGATGCTGGTGGACCTGGCTGTGTCATGGGGCTTGAGATAGCGCTCCTTGGCAGAGGTGCCACTGGGAGTGAAGTTGAGATGTAGTAGCAGACAGTTGAAACTGAAGACCCCAGGCCTGTACTTCAGCCCCAGCACGGCTACTGCTGCTGCTGCTGCTGCTGCTGCTGCTGCTGCTGCTGCTGCTGCTGCTGCTAAATACAGGTGTTGTTTAACTTTCCCGTATTCATAAATATCAGATAGCTCCTAATTCTTATTTTCTGTTTCCTTTTTTCCATAAAATAGATTAAGGAGCTTCTTGAATATTATGTGCATGTTTTTGATTTGGCACTTCTCATCTGCTAACAAAAAAATTACACCTGTTTGCTAAGTAGGTTTTCTTTTTATTCTGTCATTCATAAAAACAAAGAAGCTAAAACTAGTTGCTTAATAATGAAAAACATTTGCCAATACATATCATTATGCATGGTATTGGCATATCTCATATAGCATTTGAGAAATAGTAACAGATAACTTGGAACAGGTATTTTTCCAGTATTAAAAATTATACTATTTAATTAGAATATTTTAATATTCATTTTGCTATGTACCCAATTATCTAATGCTATGAACTCAGTCTCATGCTCAAGAATGCTTTTCTACATTCAGATACCTCTCTGAATTTCCCATTCATTTAGCCTTCATTTTAAATGATATTTTTTAACATTTTATTGTTTACATTTGTTTCTAACAATTATTTCTTCTACTCTATATTATAATATCATTTAAATTGCTCCATGGAATTTGAATACAAGTAGCCCACCAAACTGAATTCCTCTGGAAATTGAATTCTACCTCCAAATGTTCCCAGCCAGCCTGAACCATGTTGGTTGAGATTTGTTACGTTATTCTTCCTGACTACATTTCATGGGGCAGCTATGTAACCTTAGCTTCACCAAGCGTTTTTTGTAAACAGCCCCTGAGCCTTTTTGAAGAAAAGGCTGTTTTGTTCCTTTTTATCCAACAGATTCCTCTGAAAGCCCAGTCATAAAGTAACTTAAGGAATTAATTATTAAATAGCACTTTCACCTACTTGGATGCTGAAATACTAATTAAATAAATTCAGGTTAGACTTGATTCCTATGCCGATAACCTTACAGATAATGTATCTTTTCAGCAACAATATGGAAGTGGCTTTCCATTGCCTTCTCCCAGGATGTCTTTTTTGACTTACCAGTCATGCCTCTGGATATGATATTCTCTGGAATTGTCTTGCTCAGCTACTAATGAAGTCTGATCCTGCTTAGTTTCTAAAACAGATACATTTTGGACAGGAATTACCACCTGCATCTTTTATAAAATTGAAAAAGCAAACTGAAAAAATTGTGTAGCTGCCCCCAACCTTTTGGGTGTCAGGGACTGGTTCCACGGAGGATGGTTTTTCTGTGGGCCAGGAAGGTGTAGTTTTGCTCACTGCCTGTATCCTGTACATGCATAGATTGGGCTTTGCTTGCTTGCGTTGCCCCAGTTCCTGATGGGCCATAGACCGGTGCTCGTCCACAGCCTGGGGTTTAAGGAACCCTGTTCTATGCAGATAATATTTTGCATATTTAAGATGCTCCTGATCTGTAGTTTGGTCCACAAGTGGTTTTTGGGAAGTTTATTGCCCAAAATATTACATAAAAGTCAGAAACGGTTCAGTTCCTGTAAAATATTAATTTGAAAATTAATTAATTTGGAAGGATAAATTCTAATTTTTATAGAGAATGCTAATTTCTATAGAATTAAAGTTATACTGATATACTCTGTGCATTTACTTCAGTGTTCTGCTTTAATTTGAAGCTGAAAATATCAGGCTCAATTCTAACAAACGATGACCAATTTTTTATATCCAGATGTTATATGCTTTCTTTATTATTAACTCTCTCTCTTCTTAATTTTCAGGCAAAATCAGACTTTTAGAAGAAAAGACACTTGTAGTTTGCAAGCATGCCATTTCCCTTTGGCAAATCACACAAGTCTCCTGCAGACATAGTGAAGAATTTGAAAGAAAGCATGGCAGTTCTAGAAAAACAAGATATTTCTGACAAGAAGGTAGAAAAGGTAAACTTTACATTTTCTTTTTATGGACCTATCCTGGAGGGATTGTTTAACAGTACAAATTTTCCCAAGCATTTTTGTTAATCCTCAGCAGCAGCATTTGTTGTTTTATTTTTGGCAAATAATGATTATAGCCTTTGTAGCAGCTTTTCTGGACATTACATGGGAAATGTACTGATGTTGAAGTTTTTCTAACCCTTAATAATTTGTTATCAGGCATTTATATTTTCTCTTGGAAACTTTTCTCTGTTCCCAGATAAAAGAACATCTAAAAAAATTTTCAACAAAAACTTTCCTTACTTTCCTGTCTGTGATTTCACTGTCACCTGATTTTTTTTAGTTTATACCCCACTGTTACTAATTATCAGTAGTTTGTCAATCTATCAGAATCCTTGTCTGACTAATATACTTCTCAGTTGAAATGGTAATTTTATGTTCATAAAACATTTCCCTGGACTAAATATCGAGAACGGGGATTGGCAACCTATGGCCCCTGAACCGCATGCTGCTCTTTCGGCCCTCAGTTGCGGCTCCCTGTGACCCGGTCGCAGCAGAAGGATGAAAGAGCCAATGCCCTGTCATGGTAGTGGCATGGCCAGAGCCTTAGTGCAGGAGCAAAGCGCCTCTGCACTTGCCTTTGTGCGGCAACAGCATTCTGCTTTCGTTGTGGTACATTTGCTGTTGCTGCCAGCAAAAGAGGGCTGGGAGAATAGCAGAGGAAGATCTTGCGGAGTGGGGGCCATCCCCCAAGGCTGGACTTCCTTCCTTGTCAGCGGGACCAAGAGAAAGAAGGGCGACATGGGGAAGTGTTCCTCTCCCCCGCCAAGCACAACAGAACAGTGGGAGATGGCCGCCAGACCTGGAGGAGCGCAGAGAGTTGTGGATGATGGTCAGAAGATGCACTCTGACATAGTCGCAAACACCCATTTCCAGTGCACGCTCCTCTGTCCGGAAGTAGGGTTGATTGGGGGGAAAGAGGCAATGGTAGCAGGGAAAGAGAAGCCCAGCTGGCTTTCCTTTATCATGGGGCGGGGGGGAGGTAGAGATCCAATTCCTTTTTTGTGCAGTACAGCGAAAGTGCGCTTCACGTTGCGGGGAATCCTGGAGCCCCTCCTGGAACCCATTACAACACAATGTAAACCTGGCACTCTCATCTCTCTTTCTCTTTTTCTCTCTATCTCCCTCTCATCTCATTTCTCCCTTTCCCTCCCCCCCTCTGGGCGGAGGAGAAGTCACATGTCCAGCATCAACAAAGCTGGAAGTAGCTGCCTGCCAGTTCCTCATCATTCAGGCAGCAAGCGAAAAACAGAAAGAGGGAGACAGATGCAGCTCGATTTGGCTCTGTCTGCTTTCCTCTCTCCACCTTGCCCAGTTTTGCAAGGATTCAGCAGGCGCTGCCTTGATGATGGGGGGGGGAAGGGAGTTTCCTCCCCATACTTTGCCTGCCAAGCATCTTTTAGGGGGTGCCCAGGGATTATATCTTCCAGCTATTTTGCACCGAGTTGAAGGATGCATATGCGTGTGTGTGTGAGTGTACTGCTGCTTGGGATGATGCTTCTCTGAAGATCGTGCGGTGACAGTCTGACAGTCACTTTTTTTGCAACGGAAGGTTAATTTTTGTATTTTTCCAGAGATAGAGAGAACGTGGTCGAATTTCCTTACAGTTATTCCCTGGGTATGTGGGTTGGAAAGTGGAGGTGGGGAGTGGGAGGGAGGAAGGGAGGGAGAGAGAGAGAGAGAGATATGAGAGGGAGATGGAAAAAGAGAGATGAGAAAAAGAGAAGGATGAGAAGGAGGGAGGGAGATAGAGAAAAAGAGAGATGAGAGAAAGATGAGACAGAGGGAGAGAGAGAGAGACAGAGAAAGAAAACATGGGGAGCAACAAAACCTGGGTAGGCGTGGCTGGGGGTCATGTGACTGAGTGGGAATGAATGATGTTAAGTTGGCTATGCTCACCTAGATTTTATGGCTCCCTGTGTTTTCTGTGGAAACAAGCCTGAGTATCTTTTTGAGTGTTTAAGGTTGCAGACCCCTGGCCTAGAAGTAGTAGTGATGAAGGGAGATTTCGTTGCCATAATGCAATATTTAAATTGCAGTACTTTTGACTTAGGCCTAGAATCTTTCACATGTGGTTCTCACTTAAAATATGTTTCTACAATAAAAGTAGTCCTCAGTTTATGAATAGTCATTTAATGATCATTCAAAGTTACAACGGCCCATAAAGCACTCCTAACCTTTCTTCCCTACTTGTGATGACATAACTTTTAGGAGAATGGATTTACATAATGATTCAGATTTATGATTACATGATTTATATAATAACTGCCACAAAATCTGTAAATTGGGTCCAGTCATGTGAGTTCCTTGACTTATGACCACAACAATTTACAACTGAAATTTGGTCCCATTTGTGGTCATAAGTCAAGGACTACCTTGACTACACACACACACTTTTCTATCTAGTGAAGATAGAATTATAATAAAATAATAGTTTTCAGAATTAAAAATATATAGTTATATGTTATTCTTTAAATATTTTGTTGAATTGCTTTTAATTTTATATGCATTTTATTATCTGTGTTTTATATGTATACTGCCAAAATTCACATGATTGAAACAGTATAAAAGCTAATAAACTTCACTGAAATTTAAATTTACCATACTTTATGAAGTACGGATTGCATGCAAAACTTGTTGCACTGGGAAAACAATTTAAATGATTCAGCATATTTTTCCTGTATATATGCAGCAGGGGAAATAAGCAGAGGTCATTTTACTTTTTCAAATTTATAATTCAGAATGTAGTCATATAACAATATTGCACTCCCCTGATTTTCTCATGGTAATTCACGGTTAAAAAAAAGGTATACAAAGGATGCATGTGTACAATTTTTATGCAGTGAAATTTCTTAGGCAGTTTTCCTCCAAATTTTTTGAACAGAAGCTAAGAACAAACTATAGTTTAAGTCTAGCTTAGAGACAAGCTGATATACCAACTTGAACATAATAAGCAAAAGACAAGGCCTTTTTTGTTTTTTGTTTCAATTATATCTTTGAAGGAGAAGACTTTTCTTGGGATTTTGGGAGCAGAATCTTAAATAGTTGCATACAAGCGTGGCTGGCATATTAGGGTGATTTTTCGTCTGCTTTTGAATATATGTTGATCTAATTCTATCTTTTTGGTTAACCTCAGCATTTATTTTTAAATGGGCAGTGTGCTTGTGGTGTGTATAATTGCTCTTGATGCTATAAATAGTCAACTGTCTGAGCTTAATTAACAATCTGTCTCCTCTTTCTGCCTGACATTTTTTTAATCCTTCCAGGAGATTATGTTTAGGTGATAGCTGATTTTTTTACATCCTCCAGACATTAAACCTCTCATTACCAAACCACCCTAATGTCCCTAAAATAATGCCCATCAATCCTACCAGTCTATCTGGTTTCCTTTCCCTTTCGTAGAATTATAGGGTTGGGAGACACCTTAGAAATCTTCTAGTCCAATCCCCTGTCCAAGGCAAGTGCTCTTATACCAACTGGATAAAATCTCTAGAAAACCTTCAGTGATGGAGTATCCATAACTCTGGGAGGCAAGCTGTTCCATTGATTAATCATTCTCAGTGTCAGGAAATTCCTTCTTATTCCCAGGTTAAATCTCCCTCTGATGAGTTTCTATCCATTGCTATGGAAAATCGCTGTCCTCTTCCCTGTGACAGCCCTTTAAGTATTGGAAGGTTGCTATCATGTTCCACTGAGCCTTTTGTTCACTGGCCTAAACATACTGTATCTAATTCTTATAAGCATTCATTGTATAATTTAGATTCCAGACCACATTATCTTTATTGCTATCTTTTGCACTCTTTTTAAGGCCTCAATATCTTTTTTTGTGTCATGGTGACCAATACTGGACATAATATTCCAAATGTGGCTTCACAAATGCAGTATAGAGCAGTGCTATCACTTTCTGTGACCTCAGTGCAATTCTTCTGTTGATGCAGTCTAGAACTGCATTGGCAGTTGCAGCACACTGCTGGCTCATATATGATGTGATCCATCTGGATCACTCTCACAATTACTACCATTGAGGCAAGTCCCTCCTATTCTACACCTATGCATTTGGGGTTTTTTCCTGCCAAAGTGAAGGACATTATTTTCTCACCACTGAACTTCATCTTCGTGAATAGGGCCCAATGATCAATCTGTCAAAGTCCTTTTGAATCTTGTGTCTATCTTCCAAAGTGTTTGGCAATTCCTCACAGCTTGGTGTCACTTGCAAATCTGATTAATTCTATCCCTTCATCTACATCATTTATGAAGATGTTGAAGAGCACCAGGCCCAAAACAGAACTTTGAGGTACCCCACTTTATGCTTCTTTCCACATAAATATAGTTCCATTGAGGATTGTCTATTTTACACTGTTCTATCTGCCAAGAGGTAAGCTGTGGTCTACTTTATCAAAGGCCTTACTGAAATCCAAGGATATTATGGATATCCACAGCATTGTGATGACACCTCCAGACACTTCCCCAGATACCTCTCCAGATGTCAACTTGGAGGAGAATGAACCAGTTCAGGGCATGTCTGGAGATGGGTTGGTCAATGGCTTCAAGTAGTCATCTGAAAGGGATTTAGCTGAAGCACAATTTCAGCAGGACAGCCCTCAGACTTTAGGAGGGGAAAGCAAGCAGCTGAGGACGGTCAGCGAAAAGGAAGAAGAGTCCTTTTGCACTTGATCTGAGAACATATAGGGCAAAGAAAAACGAAAGTCAGTCTGATTACTTGCAGGGAGGCAGCCTTGCCTTTCTTGATGGGCTATACCAGAAGCACAACAGAAGATGGAGGCGATGCTGGGAACAATGTGTTCATTTTCTAGTTGTGATTCCTGCCTTGCTTTGGATTGATACTGTGCCTTGACTTGGATCACACCTTGTAAGCTCTGGACTTTTCTTGCCTTGTGAACCCTCTTGTATTTTGGATTTGGGTTGCCTGATGGGTTTATCTTGATTGGGAAACATTCATATGTCTTGTGGACTTATTGGCCATTGCTCTGTGGACTAGCAACAGTCTGCTTTTGGCTGGACTTAATTGGGACAGTTGTGGAGTTTGGGGGAAAGGAATTGCTGGGAAATATTAATTAACCCAACAAACCACTGTTACGTGTGTATGAGCGGGACAGCACAATCATTTTTCTAGTTCACTAATTTACTCACTTTATTAAAGAAACTAATAAGGTTCGTCTGGCATTTGGTTTAACAAACCCATACTGGCTTTGAGTAATTACCTTGTTCATTTCTAAATACTCATATTTTTCCCCTTCTCTTTCTTTTCTGGAGTATTGAGTTCTGTGACTGGATATATCCAGCATAACAGCTGGGAATATGCAGGCCTTTCCAAGGTGACCAAATGGTGTCATTGATAATGTATCAAAAACTAAATGTATTTAAATGTATAAAATAGCTTAGGCCCCTGTCTTTTTACAGACTACAATAGCCAAAAAACCCACAAGCCAAGAGGGATATTCGACTTGTCCAGAGAAGTCTTTTACAGGCTCTTAAATAAGAAACTTTGGAATAAAAGAAGGTGTGATTTGGAAGTATTTTATGGATTTGGGGAAAAATAAGATGGCCTAAATGAGATATCTCAATTCCTGAATTGTTTAGGTCAAGATTTGGAAGATCAGGGGTGTTTTTAAAAAAGGCAACTAGAATTCCTTGTTTTATTTTTCCTTGAAAACGTTTAGCTTCTCATCTAAGAAGCTTCTTCAGTTCTGATGATTGAAAATATCGACATCTGGGAGATGTTTTACAATGATAAAAACAATGATACATACAAAGATGCTACTGTTATGATAAATAACTTTGGAATTATTTTTGATTATTTTTGCAATAAGGTCATATTGAGTTTTGGGTAGTGCTGAGTGAATTATTTTTGAAAAATTGGAAAAGTAGTAAGGATTTGATTCAAGAGGTAAGTAACTTAGTTGTTTTTGGAACGATAGTCTTAAAAGAAATCTTAAAAGATTTTCAGCTTTAAAAATAACTAGGCTTTTTTTTTTGTGCAGGCTACCGAAGAAGTTTCAAAAAACCTAGTTGCCATGAAAGAAATCTTATATGGCACCAATGAAAAGGAACCTCAGACAGAAGCTGTAGCTCAGCTCGCTCAAGAACTGTACAACAGCGGTCTTCTTAGCACCCTAGTAGCTGATCTACAACTCATTGATTTTGAGGTAGGAAAATATATATTAATGGTAATTTCAGATTTGAATCTCATCAAAGATAATTACCAGAGTAAATTGTTATTGTTTTTTGTAATCTCCATGGATAGAACGTGGGGAGAAATTGGATTCCTACTGGTTTTATAAATTATTATTTGTATCTATTGTAAGGTTTTTTGAAAACTAAACTAGTTCATGACTATAACAGAAAAAAAGCCACGGGTGTCTTTTTAGGTATAGGAAGATTTCTTCATACATATAGTTGTATACAATTATGAAACACACTGTCAACAAGAACTGAAAGTGCCCTAGAACATTCCAGAGATGACAAGTAATTTGCATAGTTGGGTACTCACTGAGGCCCATGGAAAAGTTGAGGGATACACAAAAAAAAAAGAAAAGAAAAACCCCAGCAACAGGATGAATGAATCTTTTCCCCAGAACCTGAATATGCCCATTAATTCCATTTGGCTATTCTATTTATGGGAAAATAAAAACTGCTGGATAAGCTGCCATTGTGGGAATGTGGTTTCTCTCTTTATTACCTATCTTATTAGCTATATGTGCCTTTTATATAACAAACTATGAACTCTGCCCTTAGGGCAGGATGAAAAAGGTTAAAGGCAATTAGAGTTTTTTGAGAAGAAAACCACCTTCCCTCTCTGTATCATAAGTGACTTGTGTCTGAAGGTCCCCTGTGTTTCAGAAGCAGTAAGAACTGGAATATGTCAGAAAGGTCCAGTTTGGAAACTAGGAATTTCCTGACAGAACAATTAATTCAGTGGAACAGCTTTCCTCCTGGAGTTGTGAGTGCTCCATCACTGGAGATTTTTAAGAAAAGATTGGACAACCATTTGTCCGGGATGGTATAGGGACTACTGATTTGGACAAGGGGTTGGACTAGAACAGGGGTTGCAAAACTTTTGGACCTCAGGGATCACTATACTCATAATTTTAAATCTGGGGACCACTAATATGAATTTTGACTGATGGTGGCTTGCTGACGTTGGTGTGTGTGTGTGTGTGTGTGTATGTGAGAGAGAGAGAGAGAGAGAGATGTGATCTAACCTCTTTATCCCCCTCTCTCTCTCATACACAAACACACAGAAGCAGGGGTGGGATTCAAATTTCTTAACAACCTGTTATTGGGTGTGGCCTAATTTATGGGTGTGGCTTGGTGGTCATGTGGCTGGCTGGGCATGGTTTGTATGTAAATATTATAAATATATTTTTATCGAAAAAAGAGTAACTTTTACCTAAAATCAGGTAAAGCAGGCAGGCAGATTGAGTTCTCACAGAATCATAGACTCAGGATCTATCTATCTGTCATCTGCTACCTGAGGCTGTCACATAAAATTTGCTTGCAAGCAAACTCACAAAATTAACTCACAACACACCATGTATGTAAATACTGAGTTTTTTATTAAAAAAAGAGCAACTTTTACTCAAGATCAGGCAAAACAGGCAGGCAGATTGAGTTGCTCGCAGAATCACAGATTCACTTAGGGATCTGTGTTTCTACCATCGGCTATCTGAGTCTGCACTGAATAATAGAACCTTCAGTCCTAAGGAAAAAGCAGAGCTGAAGATCTAAAGATTAGATAGAAAGCAAGAAATCCAACGATTCCCATTTTCTAGCTAATCTAAATCTCCTGGCACAACAGAACAGCTGATGGTCAAGGGGAAAAAAAGGAAAAATAGTAACTTAGCAGGCAAGTTTGCCAGGTAAGGAGTGAGTGGAGAGGGTTACCATGGGTCATATGGGTGGCATAGCCTTGTGTTCCTGCACAGCCTGCATTAATTGCTTTTGGGGGGGGGTGCTCTGCAGACCATTTCTCTGCAGATCACCAAAATTTTCTTGTGGACCACCAGTGGGCAGCGGACCATCATTTGGCGACCATTGGAGTAGAAGATCTCTAAGGTCCTTTCCAACCTTACGATTCTATGAGGAACACATGATCAAAAACAGGTGTTAAATCTGTTAACAGATGCTAAATAGGAGAGTGCAGAACTTGTTGGCTAATTTTTGAAGCCTTGTCTTTATAGGATTATTTTTATTTATAGAATTAATTACATTTATATAATCTAGTAATGTAATATATCTTTAGAGATGTGCATATTTTTTTTAAAAAAAATAGTGTTTTCTCTCAAAAGGATAGTCTATTTTAAACTAAAATTTAACAGTATATTTGATCTTCAGTATTCTTGACAGATCCAGAATACTGAAGATAAAATGCTTAAAAACTTAAATTTTTGCATGTTTTCATTGAAAACATGGAACTGCCAATGTAATATGTGTGATTATCATCATCATGAAGAAGTTATATCATTTAGAAGTAGAAAATAGTTCAAACAAATAAAATGTTACTATTGTTCATAAACAAGTTTCTTATGACAAATGTTAGCACTGGTGAATCCAAGGGGGGAAAAATCACAAGAGTTGAGGCAGAGTTAGCAGGGCTATTGAGTAATGTTTGATTATTGGGATATGCACTTTGAAGTAGTTTTCTAGAAACATGAGTCAAAGGGAAAAACTATTGCTGTTTTAGGTCAGTTTACAATAGAATTACAAATGTTTGTATTTGGACTGTCATCATGTCAGTGCCTCCTGTCTTCCTACAGAATTATATTTTGCAACGTTTATTCCTGTAGTCTCATCTCTGCTCCCTTAGTAATATAACCAACAGCATTTAAGAAAATATTTGCATCCTTTCCTCCTATGAATAAATACAATGAAATGCTAAGAAACCTAAATAATGTGTGTAAAAGGAGGAGAATCACAGAGAATGATTCATTAGCTGTTGTATTGCATATGCATATAGAATAAAGAATTGTAAATACAAGCATTTGTGATTGGCTTATTCTTTCAAAGGGATTGGAAAATTTCTATTTTGATGTGCTAATAATAATTTTAGAGCTAGTCAAGATGACTATGGGGTGAACTATGATGACTGGAGAAGTTGGATTCTTGATGGCAAATAGAAATATTATTCTATAGCTTTAGAATGTAAATATTGCAGTCACAGATGGTATTTATTTATTTAATTTATATTGCCGCCTGTTTGCCCATGGTGGCTTACACAGTGTAAAACCATATTTAAAAAGAATAAAAAAAAAACCTAACAAAAAGAATCAAATTAGTAAAGTACAATACAATAAAATTTGGGAAAACAAAAAACAAACAAAACAAACAAACAAAAACCAACTGCCATCCCCACCTCGACAACAGTAGATCACGCTAGCCATTTGATAGGCTCCATCTCTCACCTGCTGGCAAAATAAGGTCTTCAGTGCCTTTCAGAAGAGTGCTAGAGTGGGAGCCATTCTAATCTCTGGGGGAATGATATTCCAGAGAGAAGGAGCCACCACGGAGAAGGCCCTTCTTCTGGGTCCCACCAGGTGTATCTCCCTCAGGGGCAGGACCCACAACATTCCCTGCCTCCTTGCTCTAATGGATTGGGCAGATGTGTCTGGCAAGACATGTTTCCTCAGATAACCCAGACCTAAGCCATGAAGGGCTTTAAAGGTGACAACCAGCACCTTGAATTGTGTCTTTAAAACACAAAGTGAACTTATATATTTCTACTGTTATTATTGTACTGTATGTAATATATTATACCAACATAACATCTTACTTTGTATTTTTGATAGGGCAAAAAGGATGTGGCTCAAATATTTAACAATATTCTGAGAAGACAAATTGGTACTAGAACACCTACAGTTGAATATATCTGCACTCAGCAAAATATATTGTTCATGTTGTTAAAAGGGTATGTATTATATTGCAAATATGAGATGATTGTTACTTTTCTCACGTAAACTAGTTTACATTTCATTTTCTACCTGGGTAGGGCTGTAGTATCTCTACCTTAATAATTGTAATTATAAAGGTTGCTGTCAACTAGTTTGTATACCTAAAGAGCTGCTGGTATTCCTGTTTTTTTAAAATATAGCCAGTGTTTTCGAAACAAAACTTCCATACCATATTTTATGGAGGGCAGATTTAAGATTTCTCTGAAGAACTTGAGTCAAATATCCCTGTAGAAGAATACTTCAGAATTGTCTTATTTTAAAGATAAGTTTCACTGTCTTTCAAAATGTACACTCATAAGTAGCCTATAGGTATGGAATTCTTCTCATTAGTTTGTCTGTGAGTTTCAGTTTTGTAATGGTTTGCATAGTTTGTCACCTTGCTATGCAAATAGGTTCTTAAACATTGAATATTTGCTTATCATTCACATAGTAGACTTGAGTCTTCCTGCACAATGTGCTCTGTGTTTCTTGATATACAATTCATAGCCTTGTGGTAATGAAGAATTATTGGTTCAGTTTTCTCAAATAAAGAACAACTCATTGTGTATGTTCCCCACCAGATTGCTATTTCCTCTGCTTATATCGTGTGCATTATTATATTGGAGCATCGTGCTTCATTTGTGTTCACAGTCACAAACAAATGTGAAACCTTTCAACAAATTAATGAATAGTGAACTATTGTTGCTGCTTAGCACAGAGGGATATTTATAATTGTTTTCCCCACATCTGGGGGAAATGAAATCTCTTCCTGTCATTTAAAAAACATTTAGGCAATGTGAGAAGTAACAAAATAGAATAATTTATAAAGAGATAAGTACATTTTTCTTTTGACCATTGTTTGCTTCGTACTCAACTCATGAGCACCAAACACGATGCATTCAAAACTTAGAAAATGTTGCTTATTTATTCAAACTCAGCAAATACATAATACACCAAATTTCCCACTAATTTTACTGTCATATAGTTAAGCTGTAAATTACTTAGGACTTTGCCAGTGAGACCAGCACATATGTAATGGAAGTCTCGATATTATTTGGTGTATGATGTATTCTTGGAATTCCATTCATAAATGCATTTTGAAATCTCATTCTATAAGGGACTTCTAATATAAATGTAAAAATAGCAAATCTTTGGACGCCATTGTGCCCCTTGGTTCTTCTTTGAATTCACACTGAAACCGCTAGCAGTTGGCAAATCCCTTTCCTTGCCCAGAGTCCCCTGAATTTTATGTACACCCAGAACATTCCTTGAAAAAAGGAGAAAGGTGAGATTGTCATGGCTGCATCTCTCCTATCCAAGTTTCATGAGCCTGACATGAGTAGTGAGGGTGAGGGAGTGAGCTAGAGGGAAAGATTGAAATGTAAGGAAGAAGGGAGGGATGGAAGCCCAGCTGAGCTTTGTGAGAAGTTTCAGCTAGCCAAAGTCATATATTGATAAGAAGAGCTGGAAATTGAGAACCTGCTTCCTCAACAATATGTCAGCATCTAATTGAACATTTAAGATAAGGAGCAGGGATGGCTTGAGAGGGGAAGAGGAAAATTTACTTTGTATTGTTTGCATGGGGAAAATCTCAGATTCAGGTTACACTACTTCTGTAATCACTTACACTTTAGTAAAGCATACTCTTGGCAAAAACAAATGGCCAGGAGTCTTTCTTTGCTAGATGACTGAGTGGGGCAGTTGACATAGCTACATGACAGAGCTTTGCTAAAAGAAAAAAGACCTTGACAAAAGCAGTGATTAAGGAGAGTAATCTAGCAAAAGATGAGAAAGAGAAAAGGGAAAAAAAGCACACCTACCTGTATAAAGTGGGATACATGAAACATTTTCTGCCCAGAATGGTTTTTTTCTTCCAAGCTCCAACTGTATCCAAAGCCTCCCAAATATTGAAAACCTATTGTTAATGGTAGATTCTAAAGGTAGGAATAACAAAGACTTCTAATTTTATTTCTTTATATTTTGTATTTACTATTCATCCATCTTTATTATTTTTGTAAATTACTCAATGTAGCAAACATAACCAATATTCTACCCTCCTATTTTCTCTATAACAACCATCTTGTGAAATTTGTTGGGTTAAGAGAGAATGAATGGCTCAAAGCCACTCAGCCAGCTTTCATGCCTAAAGTGGGACCATAATTCACAATATCTAGACTAGTCCTTAAGTCACAACACCTAACTTGCTCTCAGTTACTATCTCTAATAATGTGAAGTTGGTGAAGACATCCCTGCCATGGCTTCAGATTTATGCTAACAGAGCTATCAGCATTTGTGGTGATGAACTTCACTCAGAAAATCAGATTATATTTTCTCAGAAAAATTATCTTTAAAAAATCAAGTTTTTGCTTGTAAATTCCTGTCATCAAAAATAAAAAAACCTGAGTTAGAAACTGTACAAGGTGCTACAATAAACTCCTATGACTACTTTTTTCAATAGCTGTTGCCCCTTTATAATATTTGAACATTGGCAACTTGCTGTTTTCATAGCATTTATCTGGTACTGTTTCCATGTATGAAGCCTGTCCATTTACAAGATAAATGAAAAGCTAAGAGGGATATCTGTCTGAACATACAGACATTCATGCAACAGAAGTGTTGTTCCAGTAAACATGAACTTACATTTTTAGTAGGCAATTTAGAACATACATTAATAATCTGCTTTGATTGTATGCCTGTTTTGTTGATACTATATTTTTACCTAAACAGGTATGAATCTCCAGAAATTGCTCTGAATTGTGGAATCATGTTAAGAGAATGCATCAGACATGAACCACTAGCAAAAATAATCTTGTGGTCAGAACAGTTTTACGACTTCTTCAGATATGTGGAAATGTCAACATTTGACATTGCTTCAGATGCATTTGCCACTTTTAAGGTTGTATTGTTTATATTCGGCAACATTTAAAAAATTATATCATAATTGCTGTAGTTCATTTTGGAAAATATATAAAAGAATCAGACAGCCACAAAATAACATTGTTAAAATTACAGAAATAACATATTAAAATGTACACGTCTTTTTAAAAAAGAGAGATAAACAACATACGGCATTTCAGCTGTTTAATTCCAGCAATATAATGATGAGGTTTATTCATAGGAATTACAAACTTGATAATTTTGTTTTTTTGGGGGGGGAACGGGACCTGCAAATTCTCCCTGCTCAAGTAAAATTGCACAAAAATTATGGTTGTACTAGTTTTCTTTAAAATAGGTGTGAGCTTCAATTGAGTTATGTGGCAATAATTAATTAAATGGAAAATAATACAAGTAGTCTTTGACTTACAATACTTTTAATGACCAGTTCAAAGTTCTATGACACTATAGAAAGTGACTTATGACCATTTTTCACACAGGATCATTGCAGCATCCCCATGGTTACATGATCAAAATTCAGATGCTTGGCAACTGTTTCATATTTATGACTCTTGCAGTGTCCTGGGGTCATGTGATCACGTTTTGCGACCTTCTGAGAAATCAATGGGAATCCAGATTCACTTAACAATCATGTCCCTAACTTAACAACTTGCAGTGATTCTCTTAACAATTGTGGCAAGAAAGAATGTAAGATGGGTCAAAACTCACTTGCAAATGAGTAACAGTGTATTTTCTTATTTTAAGGATTTACTTACAAGGCATAAGTTGCTGAGTGCAGAATTTTTGGAACAGCATTATGATAGGGTATGTATTTTTATTTCTTTCTTATATTTTTTTTCAACTTTCAGAATAATTACAAAACGAGAGTGAAAAACAATGAAACATTTCTTGTTCAGCCAAATATTTTTATTTTCAGCATTTTCTGGTTTCTTGTACCAATACAAGTTAAACCTGCGATGTAAGAAGATTTTTTTAGACTTGGGCAGGAATCTTTTGCAGTTATCTTTAAAAGGCTAAGAAGAAAATTGTTTTTATAAGAAGGAAACAACGCTCTCTCACTATGTTGCCATTCCTAGTATTCATGCTTATCAGAGAAGTACATATGACAACCTTGCTCCATCTACTGGCCATAGCTAATGATAAAAATATAAAGTTGGCTGTTTATAAACTCAAGTTTATGATTGTCCAAAGAATTAACTGAAAATTTCCTTCAGTCAGCTGCAGAATACTTATTCTGATGTTTTATGTATATAGTACAAGAAAAATGCTAAAATACAATTAGCACAGCCTGTAAATGCATTGGAACTTGATTTCTATGATTCACATTTAATTCTCTTTGTTTTTATTATTTCTAATTAAATGAGTTAATTGGGATCATTCTGTTCATTGGAAAGGCCATAATTATTTTTTTCTTCTATCCAGTTCTTCAGTGAATATGAAAAGTTGCTCCACTCAGAAAATTATGTAACAAAACGACAGTCACTTAAGGTAAAAAAAAATGTGCAATGGTATAAGAAGACTTAGTCATTCTGTTCTTCTGCATTAAAAAGTGTCAGTATTCTGAATCTTAGGAAATGTGTGTGTGTGTGTATGTGTATATGTGTGTGTGTGTGTGTGTGTGTGTGT
>BLBF01000053.1:1689381-1776861 GCA_015471245.1 Laticauda colubrina
TTCAGCAGAATCTCATCTGCCATCATCAGGCTTCTGTATGGAGTTTGTATTCTGCTGAACTGCATTTATGTATGTATGTATGTATGTATGTATGTATGTATGTGCTGTTCAGCTTCCTTCGGGTATTATCCCACGTCATTGTAGTGCTTTTAAAATTGTAGCAACATTTCAGCAGAATCTCATCTGCCATCATCAGGCTTCTGTATTGAGTTTGTACGTGGGTCAGAGTCTCACGGTCGTTGGTTTTAAATTTTGAGGCTAGTCCTAGCACACTAGGACACACCGTATACCAGAAGAAAACACACACCAACAGCCACCTCAACGCCCAATCCCACCACCACCCAGCACAGATAAATTCCGTGGCCAAAATACTAATTGCCAGAACCAAACGCCTGGCAGACAAGACACATATAAAGACTGAACTATGCACCCTGACAGCCAACGGCTTCCACAAAAACAAAATCACCAGCTTGATCCACAAAAACACACCAAGACATAACAGAGACCTAGAAGATCAACAGACCTATGGAACAGTTGTCCTGCCCTACATAAGAGGTACTACAGACAAAATCAGTAAGATACTACACAGGCATCAATCACATCAAGACTGCCTTCAAAACAGACAAAAAAATAGCAGCCATCCTTAAAAACCCCAAAGACAAAATTGACCTGGAAAAAGAAGGCATATATGAAGTTCCCTGTGCATCATGCCCGGCCACATACATTGGACAGACCAATAGAAGAATAAGTACCCGCCTGGATGAACACAAAAATGCAGTAAAAAAGTTGAAACACACCTCCTCACTAGTCCAACACATTAAAACCACAGGTCACAACATCAACTTCAATGGCACTAAAACCCTAGCCACTATAGAAAACTCCAACCACAGAATCATCAGAGAAGCCATAGAGATTGAAAAAAGACCTGAAAGCATGAATAGAAGAGATGATTCCAGCAGACTGTCAATCATTTGGAAGCCTGCACTCTCAAATAGAAAGATCTCCACACCACAAGCCAGGCAAACACCTGGGCACAAACAGACTCCCTCTGATACCTCCAGCTCAAACATTGATAAGAAGAGCTTATCTTGATAAGAACATAGATAAGAAGAGCCCCAACCAGACACCCAGATGAAACCTAGCTTCCTAATAGATAATAGCTGTCCTTTCACGCGAAGCCAAGCTGCACTGAAAGCCTCCAACACAGGAACAGAGTGTTGCCAGCCAATCAAAGCCACAAAACAGAAGAAACCAGAAACACCAATCAAACAAACTCCAAGTCCAATAAACACAGACCAAGACTCCCAACCAATCAGGATGTAGAAAAAAACATCCTGACACAACAAATAGGCTAGCCTCAAATTTAAAACCAACGACTGTGAGACTCTGACCCACATACAAACTCAATACAGAAGCCTGATGATGGCAGATGAGATTCTGCTGAAACATTGCTGCAACTTTAAAAGCACTACAATGACGTGGGATAATACCCGAAGGAAGATGAACTGCATTCATGCAAGTACCCGCGAAAACTTAAAAAAACATACATACATACATACATACATACATACATACATACATACATACATATGCAGTTCAGCTTCCTTCGGGTATTATCCCACGTCATTGTAATGTATGGAGTTTGTATATAACTCTGTATGGAGTTTAAAAAAACATATATATATATGTTTTGTCATTTTCTCCCACTTCTTGCAATTCTGGTCTAATCTGGAAGAAGGCTTCCATATGTGTTCTTTGTGCTTGCATTTGAAAATTAATGGTCCATAAGCCTTTGATGACCTAAATTTTTTATGATTTTTGGAATGAATCCAGATAATTTTAACAGTTTACATGGCAGAAAATAGGCTGTAATCGTAAATTAGCCTAATATCACTACTTATCTAATATCACTACCTTGTAAGGGGAAATACAACCATTGGCTCTGTTAACTGTTGCTACTTGTGTGCTTTATAGTCCTTATGAAAAAACAAACCTGTTTGTTTATTGCTGTAGCTACTTGGTGAATTGTTACTGGATAGACACAACTTCACAATTATGACAAAATACATCAGTAAACCTGAAAATCTCAAGCTAATGATGAATCTTTTACGGGACAAAAGTCGTAACATTCAGTTTGAGGCCTTCCATGTCTTTAAGGTAATGCTGATTTACAATCACAATATAATACAAAGTTGCCGGGTAAGATTTGAATAAATGGGAAAGGGATGGAGCCAGGGATATTTTTTTGTATAAGTTTCAGAATCACAGCAATTAATAAATCCCTGTAATTCTTTTTTTTTTTAAATTCAGCATCACAGATCTAAACTATGGTATGAATAAATGTATTGCTTGTAAAAATAAATATTAAATGCTGATATTTTAATTAAGTTCAGCCTATTTATAGAACTTTTAAATGTTTTTTTTTTAATTTTGCTGGGCTTTTTATGGATATTTGACCTACTTTCCAATTTGGAAAAATAATTGGAAACACTGCCTAAAGAGCAGCATGGTGATCTAGAGCTCTTGCCTCACAATCAGGAATCTGTGAGTTCAATCCGAAGTAGTGGCAGATATTTTACTCTCTGGCCATAAAGAGAAAATACCTGCTGCAAACACCCTGTCGGGTCAGTAAACTCTCAGCTCCATTGAGTAGTCCCACCCCAATGCAAGAGATTATAGGGTCATTAAAAAAAATGGAAATACGATCTACTTTGTGTAATTGTGATTCTGACAAAGTCTTATGCATGGATTACATATGGTACATTGTATTTCAATCCTTGTAAATTTCATGCATTGTATAGAGAAAATCTTACTCTTCTATTAATATTTTCTAATACATTCTGATTTTAATATTTCTAAAAATTGTATTGCAGGTGTTTGTAGCCAATCCTAACAAGACACAACCTATATTAGATATTCTCTTAAAGAACCAGACCAAACTTATTGAGTTTCTCAGCAAGTTTCAGAACGACAGGACCGAGGATGAACAATTTAACGATGAGAAGACCTATTTAGTTAAACAGATCAGGGATTTGAAAAGACCAGCACAACAAGAAGCCTAATCTTCTATAAACCCCTAAAATATTAAATCCAAATTCAGCATTTGCTGTTAGATATTCAGCATCAGGCACTCTTATCACTTCATGAGGAACATTACTGCTAATCCACTGTTCAGTGAACAGTTTGTTTGTTTTTTCTTCTCTTTATTTTTTTAGTCCGAGTTGACAAACCTAGCTGCTGCTTTCTTGCACAATGTGGACTTTCTTGGTATTTGTGTCTGAATTCAAGCACACCGCTTGTTTTTAGAGGTCCAGGGTGTGGGTGGGGTGGGAAAGATTATTGGTTCATGAAACAAACATATAAGATAGTTTGAGATAGGAGAGAAGGTATTAGACTAGTTTATGACAGGGTGCATGCTAGCAAATCTGATTCAATTCATATGTTTGCACTTAACCTTGTATGAGATGCAAGCACAATGTGATCTGTGCATATTTGGCACCATAGTATAAGATTATATGCCTTGATTTTTTTAAAAAAATGTGCAGTGCTTTAATTGTAATCAAAGGGGAAATGTATCTTAAGATGTGAGCTTTCTGGGATGAACAGTGGTCTTGCAAATAAAATTGATACTGAAACTTAGCAACTTCTAAGAATAACATCTCAGAGTTCATGAGGAAAATGTATATATGCCTTTCATTGCTTTATAGTTTGTTTTTGAGAGTGATTTCCTGAGAAATGAGATGTAGACTTAGAAATACATTATAAGAATTTTTTGTTAATTTTACTTCAAATTGTGTTTCAGACAATAGAGCTTAGCAGTGACACTTTGTGTTTCATTTCAACAATGCTTGTTTTCTTCTGTATATAACTCCTACGCTGCTCATTTCTTTAAAAATGATTTAATTTGTACAGCAGAGGAATGTTAATGTATTAGTCTGTAACTTTTACCTGATACTGATGCTGAGTTTTGCAAAATGAAAGCTCATGTAAAATGATACTTTC
The DNA here is from genome assembly GCA_015471245.1 of Laticauda colubrina. Lineage (NCBI taxonomy): Eukaryota > Metazoa > Chordata > Lepidosauria > Squamata > Elapidae > Laticauda > Laticauda colubrina. The sequence goes on from BLBF01000053.1 coordinate 1,693,384, forward strand.
GATTACATGAAAATACTGATTTCACATTTCTTAAATACTGCAGCATTAAAAAGAATACATTTTTCTGTATTTGCAAGTATAATGCAGTGCCATCAGTTAAAGTAGACTAAAATATAGCTCTGGAACCCACTAAAACTGTATTCCTCAATGTTGGCCTTCTCCATTTATATTAGTGCTGTGTTTGGCCGATTGTAAATTATAAAGATTATGCTAAATTCAGATTTGTTTTTCATGTGGGTATCAAGAGAACTTCTCTTTTCATATCATTAGTATAATAGTTGTGTTGCATTTAACTTATATTTTCCCTTCAACAACCATAATTTTCATAACTGTCCTAGTGTCAATATCCTGTTCCTTAATGCTGCAAACTATCAGTATTTTTTTAAAGACTGATTTTGCACCACTTTTTGTTACTGTGATCATAACAAAATGCTAGATATATCTAAAGTATGTTATCAAAATCTTATCTATTCATAATAGTAGACTGAGATCACAACCAGCCAACATTTTGAATTGGGAGTATGACAGTTCAAATTCCGCATGAGTCAATCTGACTGAAAATGCTATACAATTATTTATTGTTTTCTAGCATCTATATGATTAAATTATTTTACAAATTATTAATTTGCTGATTGACATTTTAGTTAATTGTTAAAGCCTTCATGATAGAAATTGGAATAAAGTCCAGCAAATAGGATTCTGATAATGTTGGATATATACCTATGTTTATTTCAGCAGTCATAAGCCATTTGTCTTTTGCAAAATAATCTGTAATATCTACTGAAAAAAATCATAATGCTCTATTGAATCATTTATATAAACAGGCAAAAAAAACTATGGAGGTGGTAATATAGATCAGTACAGTACTCTGTCCTTTTTTATATTTTGGTTTAGTATTGCTAAGACAACAAAATATTAGGCGGCAAGTTATTCTCCATTATGCATAAGGCTTCCACTTTTAGAAAAAAAATATAGATATGCTAAAAGTTGTATATCTCTCTCTGTGTGTATATATATATATATATATCTATATGTGTGTGTGTACACACACATCTGTCAAAATAGATATATGAAAGTTAAAAGATGGATCTGGATATTGATTTTGCTTCTCTATTATTTGGCATGGGACAAAAGGCTATACTTTAAAAAACATTAATCCTTGGAGTGTTGGCTTTCAAAAAAAAAGTTGTATTTAAGACCATTTGATGTGCTATTCATATTAAAAACTATTGTACTGGAAATGGTTTCTTATCTGTGTGAAGGCTTAAAGATATTACTAAAAGTTATTTAATGTGACTTTTTGGGGGTTTTCCCCCTAAATGTGTACAATTGTAAATTTACTTCCATTAAAGCATTTCTTCAAATGAATGCATTTCTTACAAGAAGATCTGGCTGGCCCCTTAATTTAAATTGAAATAAAATTTTGAAGAAACACAAATTGTGTGCTATAATATGTATCAAGAAGAAGGTTCACCCAAAAGTGAGTAGTTTTCCTAAGAAGTATTCTGCTTCTTGTGAAATATTGGCCATGCATTTAGAATTTTCATACAATGGATACATAACATTCAATCAGACATATTTACCAGCTGTACTATTCATGGTCTGTATGCTGTTGTTATAGTTCTTAAAAAGTATCTTAGGTTCAATTTTGATTCTGCTGATAGAAATGGTCAAATGTATTAGTAAGTTTTAAAAAGGCTAAATTTTTTAAGGACCTATTTTCTTTGCAAAGGTATTGAGGTTATATCTGTTTTACTGCCATTATCTTCTCGAAAGTATCCAAACAACCGTTTATGGGTGAAGATGTTGAGAATAGTAAGACATGTGAGCAATCTTCCTGCTGCTAAATTTCCTTGAAGAGATCATCACTAAATAACTTCAAGTTTCAATGTTTAGAGTAGAATTGTTGTTGAATATTATATATAAATCTATGCCATATCATAAATGTTTTTGGAGTTTATTAACAATTACTTCAGTAGCCTCCATATATCAATTTTCTGTAAGAGTAGTACTTCCTGCATCCTAAATGTATACTCACTGTTAAAAAGCTTTATGCAATTAAAAGCAAAATCTTAGATCTTATATAAAAAGTCCTTGTTCCCTTTCCAATCCCATAAACTTTCTGCTCGATTTTATACAAAAGTGTATTAAAATTATTTATGATATTACTAGTTCATCACAAACTTAATTTTTTGTCTTTTAAACTTAACTGAAATGTTAGAATACAGACTTTCGTACATCTTGGAATAGCATATTTGCAGAAATAAAATTCCCTAAATTTTGCAAGATTCTTGATCTAGTCTTGAATCTTCTTTTGTCACTGCTCACAGTATAATCAAAACAAAATGCATTATAACTACAAGCTGGTAGAGAAGCAGGTAACCTATAAATTTAAATCAGAATGAGATGGCTTAATTAAACTTTTTTGTACCAAGAAGAAAGTATGTTTAAATATTTGGTGTACACACAACTAGGCTGCTTTGGGTGGGAAGCATATAATTAAAACATGCCTACATCATCACACTGCATGTCCTGCGTCTTTTTTATCCCTTGGGGATGGAGTGGGTATTCCTAGGTAAGTCATGCAATGGATATATAATTGCATCAGTTTTATCATTGGAACTAAATCTACCCTACAATAAGCAATTCATGTTTTACCACTGTCATCTATTAAATTACAGGTAGTCCTTGACTTACAACAGTCCATTTAGTGACTGTTCAAAGTTGCAATGACACTAAATTTTGAAGGCATTCTGAAACAAAGGTCTATGGTGCAATGCTTTTTTAAAATACTGTATATCTTGCTGACCAGGAAAAAGAGCCGTGGCGGCGCAGTGGTTAGAATGCAGTACTGCAGGCTTCTTCTGATTGCTGGTTGCCTACAATTCTGCAGTTCAAATCTCACCGAGCTCAGGTTGACTTAGCCTTCCATCCTTCAGAGCTCGGTAAATTGACCCAGACTGTAGGGGCAATATGCTGACTCTGTAAACTGTTTAGAGAAGGCTGTAAAGCACTGTGAAGCAGTATATAAGTCTAAATGCTAAAAAAAAAAAAAAATCTAGCAAAGAAACACCTGGAAGGATAAATGAAGTACCGAGGCAGTCATTTTATCAGAATGGCCGGGTGGTTTTCAGCTTAAAAGGTTTAGAACCCTGGTCCAGCTGCTGTACGTTATCAGAGACAATGATAACCATATTTTATGCTAGCCTGCTGTTGCCCCTGCCAGGAGGCCTTTGCCTTATGGACTATTCTCCCCTCTGAAAGTAAAATGGCCCCAACCCTTCAGTTTTTTGCAAAGTTTTAAAGACTTTTTAGAAGGGCCTGGAGCTTAGAATGTATTAAGGACCCTGATACTTGTCTTCACTATTCATCTTCATTGCTGCTTTTTGTACTTATTTATGGATGTTTTTATTGTTTTATAATTTTAGAATTGTAAGCCTCAAAATGTCGCTTGATTTTGACTGATTTGACTTCACTAAATTGACTAATTTAATTAATGAATACTAATCTTTTGTTGTGCATACATATATCAAAGGCTCTAAGCCAGGGGTGTCAAACTTGTGTCGTCATGGCATCGTCACATGACATATCCTTTTTCCCCTTTGCTAAACTGGGTGTGGGTGTGGCCAGCCTGTGATGCATCTGGGCCCCGGGCCACGAATTTGACAGCCCTGCTCTAAGCTGACATTTGATATGGGCAATAATGTGAAGTTTAGTGGCAAAATTAGTATAATTGAAAATCAGATTTTCCACAGGGGTTATTTCAACTTAACCAGAAATATCTACTTCTAATGCTAGTATTTTACATATTAAGTCCAGAAATGAACTTTGTATTTTGAAACATGTTAGCATTCACATTAATACATTGTTGAATTTATTGCCTGGTAGTTCAGTTGTCTTTGTATAAGTGATATGTCACCTGGACAATGAAATTGGCTGCCATAAAAACTGGAAGCCACTATTTTTTACCAACTAGAAATGTTGATAAACAATTGAAGTTTTAGAGAAGTAGTTGAGCCACCACATTTGAAGGATTGGACTGTTTTCTCAAAAGTTATTTTCATGCTCTTTCCTTGAACTCTCAGAGTAGACCACACTGTTAGTTTTTCAGTCTGCTTGTTGTTTACAGTTGTTTACACTATATTCAGTGAGCAATACTCTGGTGTATGTGTGCACAGAATTGCAATCCTACAAAAATAAAAATAGAGATTCCAGTGCAAGTAACTCATCACTAGCAGAGTACTTGCTTTGTAAATTGAGCAACTAATAATAAACTGAAATTTGTTAGTTGATTGATCAACTGAATAATATCTTGAACCTTTACATTAAAAAAATTGAGAAAAACTATATAAAAAGTTTACTAAATAATGTACAATAAAATTTTTATCTCTAGCCACACATACATACAAAGAAAAGAGAGGAGATAAGAGACTGGAAAATTTTCTCATAAGGAAACACTCCAAACAATGTGAGCAGATTGCTTGATTGTTCTTTATTGCTCATTGTTTAAAAAAAAAGAACCACAAACCCAATTCAAATGTTGACAGATCACATACATTCTATTTATATAAGTCAGGGGTAAATTTGTTCTTCCAGTGTTGCATTACTCAGTACATTTGTCCAGCTTCTGTACACCTTTAGTCCACTACATATTCTAGCTGCTGGAGTTAAGCGATACTTGTGTGTTCTTAATCAGTAACAATGATTTAGAAGTCATATTAATGCTTTCATAGCTTTAGTCCAAGATTCAGTAATAGCTGGACAAATCCAAGCCATGTTCAACTTTTAACCTACATCTCTAACAGCAAGATGTGGCCCACAGTCTTGTTAAACATTCTCTGAGATGTCCAATAGATAGAATTGTTTACTGTATCATGATTTCCTAAGATGCAATTAGGGTAATTGTAGATTTTTTTAAAGGTGACCTTGATTTATAAAAGTATCCATTCCTGCATGTTGTCCCAAAGTTCTCATAATTGCATAGGAAAATAATCTTTTGAATTTCTTTTATGTCAAAGTAGGCTATTGGCACAAGAGTCTCAAGTTGATTTCTTAAAGTATCTAAATAGATACTTTATATCTTGTACTCTAAGATAAATAGATATCTTAGATACTTAAAGTATCTAAGTATCTTTGATTTTTTGTAGAAATCAAAGTCAGCTATGGCTTCAATTCACCAACAAGTACTAAAAATGAGTAAACTTCGTTTTGAATTCAGGCTTTGGGGAAAAAAAGTTATTTATATGAAACCTAGTAATAATTTGATAAAAGGCCCAATAGAAAGTAGAGTTAACTGGTGTATAATGAAAGTTTCTTGTAAGCAGAAGAACTGAGATTATATCTGCAATCAAAATCCCAAAACTGCTTTTCAAAAGGCAACTGGACTTCGTTTTTTTCCTTGAAAACATTTCACTTATCATCTAAGCACCTAGGTCCTACCTTTGGAAAAGCACCTTTGGGACAACCATGACCTCGATGATTGAGAATATCCATAGACACCTACAATCAGTATGTCTCATATATGACTTACAGCTTAAAATGAAGATGTAGGAACTGATTTTGACACAACCTGGATACTCAGTAGTTGCTAATATTGCCACTGAGGAGGCAACAAACAGGATACCTGTTCAGAATTGAAAAACTATTTCAGATTTAAAGTAATGGATCAACAGATGTATATTTGCTTTGTCTCCAGCAAGTCATAATCATAGAAAAATGACACTTTTGCAATGATGCCACAGTACCGACTATATTGCCACAGTCCCATATTTCATATGCGTATTTCCTCACTTTCCTCACTGAGTCCTGATTATTGATGCCCCTGGCTATTACATGAACCAGTTGCTTGTTATATAAACACTGAAAATAATTATGTACAAATTATGGAAGATCTGAATGTTGAATTCAATAATGCTGAAATGAATTAATATTGCGTATTGAAATGGTTTTCATCTGACATCTTCCTTAACTATCAGTATGGAAATATCCTCTCATCCAAGATTAGAATGGCTCCAACCTTATTAACCTTTTGTAAGGCCCTAAAAACCTGGCTAAGTTCCTGAGCTTGGAGTGCTGAATATGCTAAGGGCCATGTTTCCTGGCAATATTGTTAACTGGCCAAGTATCTTGGTTTCTATGTATATATTTTTATTGTTTTAAAATGTGTTTATTGTTTTTTGAAATTGTAAGCCACCAAGAGTCAGGGATTGAGATAAGCGATTATAGAAATTGAATAAATAAAAAAAATTCTTGTGCTTTAAGAATTACAGGCCACTTATATGGATCTGGCGTCATCCAAGCTTTCTGTAAAAACTGCTTATCCTTTGAAGGAATATGGAACATTCTGTAAAAAAACAAGATAAGTTCCTGTTTTAAACACTGAAATAGCACTTGTCTCTGTTTACAAGAAGACCCCAATTCCTTAATTCCAAATTAGAATGTAAATTTCTATAAATATTATAAACCGAATAATATAATCATAGCCACCACGAATATACAAAGCCTTCAACAAAAGCATTCCGAACCAAATAAGTAAGCAAAACAAATCAACTACTTTCTCAAATCTGAATGGAGGACAACAGGTAAGACAGAAATGAATTCTTGGAATCCAGAGCTTTACCATCTTTAATTCTTCATGGGGTGACAGTACCTGAGACAGTCTCAGTTTGCAAGTTGGGGGTTTGCATAGACATGCGGCTCCTGCTTGAAGCGCAGCTGGCAGTTGTGGTTAGGAGAGCCTTTGCATAATTTTGGGTTGTGCACCAATTGCAGCCTTTTCTGGATCATGTAAGCTGAGCTCAATTACCCATACCCTGGTCCTCTCCCATTTGGGTTTTTGCAACCTATGCTACCTGGGGTTACCCATGAAGAGCATTTGGAAACTACAATTCAGAATGCAGCACCATGGACACTTGGGAGTTCCTACGGTGGCACATGTAACACCACTGTTATGTGAACTGCACTGGCTGCAGCTTTGGTTCTGGGTGCAATTCAATATATTGGTCATTACCTTTAAAGCCTTTTATGGCATAAGTCTAGGATGTCTGAGGAGTTGCCGCCAAATTGGGATTGGCTCACCCACTAATGGCCAAAGATGTTTACTGCGGACCCCATAAATCAAGAAATTGCAGCTGTGGGGTCCTGGTGAATAATCTTTTCTGTCATGCCACTCCTTTTGGAACATCTTGCCACCGGAAGTGAGGGCCAGCCCCCATCTTTCTGGCCTTCATTTAAATACCTTAAAACGTGGCTATGGTGGTTGGTATGGGGCCCTGAAGAAGCTGTTGGAGGTGGGTAATACATCATATTATTCTTTTGAAGACCTTTTGCTTCTCATCTGAAAAGCTGCTTCGGTTCTGACAGGATAGTGGGGAATAGAAGAACCCAAATGACCCCGAGGACACAGATAACCCCCCCCACCGCCCCAGTGCTTCAACTACCCTCTAAAAGGATGCAAATGAGCAGCTGTCTGGAAGGAATATAAATCCTTCAATTCCCCATTATCATGTCAAGAGCTGATGAAGCTTCTTCATGAGAAGCGAAATGTCTTCAAAACAATAGCAACAAGAAAGTCCAGTTGCCTCCTGAATAAAGCACCTTTGGGATAATCACGACCCGGGTGACTGAGAATCTCCACAGCAGGCTCCCCAAACCTGGCCACTTTAAGACATGCGGACTTCAACTGCCGGAATTCTCTGGCTGGAGAATTCTGGGAGTTGAAGTCCACAAGTCTTAAAGTGGCCAAGTTTGGAGACCTCTGCTCTGCAGACTCCTTCCGGGTAGAATGAAGGCGGGCCTTTGTGTGACGCACGCGTAGAAAGCCCGGAGTTTTTTTTCCGCACGTGCGCAGTGAGCCTCCCAACCGCAACAGCCCCCTTTCAATCAAAGGCTGGGCTTCCGCCAAGAGAGCGCTCGCCTTCCGCCAATGAAAACCGCAGGAGAAACGGAGCTGCCTGCCGTCGCTTCTCTTTCGCTGAGGCGGGAGCTCAAAAGCCCCGCGATCTTCGCGGCTCGCCCGAAGCAGCTCGTCGGGCTCGCCCGGGCGGGTTTGCAGTCGAACCATGGTGAAAATCGGTTTCCAGCCGGTGACAGCTGAGCTCAAGGCGGAGGAAGAGACGGCGGTTGCCACGCGCCCCGGGGCCCCAGCAAAAGGCCTCGTCCTTTCTCAGGATGCGGTAAGTACGTAGGGAGAGCACCGGCGCGGGGGCGTTTTCAGATCGGGGTTGCATTTCAGCTTCCTGATGATGAATACATGGAACGCTCTCAGGAGTCGACGATACTGTGGCGGTTTGAAAAACACACACACACACACACACACACACACACACACACACACACACACAAAAACCCTTACAAAAATAAAATAAATCAAACCCCTCGTGGGAAACGCACGTGGTGAAGTCGCGTTCAACATCGATAGAGGCGATTCTGGACGGTTTGGGACTTTCCGAAGATGGAGCTGCTGCAGCTGCATGGCGCAAGGTGGCTTGACGGGAGTTGAGTGAATGTCGGGGGGTAGTCAGATCGAAAGAGGTCCCGCGGCCGCTGGCAGCGAAGAAAGCGCATTCATTCACGAACGATCCGGGCCCGGGCAGAGAACAGACGTTCCCTTCATCGAGGGAAGGAGTGGAGTCCCTTTAAAAGTGCTCCCGTTGTGCGGCTTGTCTCTGGCTAGGACGACTGGACAGTGAGCATCACCCCCCACCCCACCCCCACCCCCACCCCCACTTTCCACAGGGATGACAGAAAACCAGACGTGCCGGCTGTTGGTTTCAGCTAATAATGAAGCAAAGCAAAAAAACCCCAACCCCAAAATCCTCTCCCTTCCACTCTGGCAACCACAATGTGCTGAACTCTTTCCATCTCTTCCTGCCAGCGGAGTGGAAAATGTGCTGCTGGCTTGGGTATCAGGGGAGCTTATGAAGTCAATGTACATCAGGTTAGGCGAAGTTCCACTCTACGTCCTCTCTCTGGAAGTTATGTCTGCCATGCAGCAACTGGCAACCAGGGCCCATATATATAGTCAGTTGCAACTCTCTGGACTGAGGCAACTGTTTCCCAGCCCTAAAGAATCTTTTAACTTGGATAGCACAAGCAACATTTGCTTGAAAAGGTGTTAATTAAATGCCTATTTTCCAAACATCTACCCCCTGTTGTACTTCTGAATGTACGGTATACCTGTGAAATTATTTTCGAGGCTCATGATCAGAGCCTGGTGTCTCAGTGCCAAGATTGTAAGGTATGGATTGCTTGATACTTAAAAGCTGTTACATTTCATTCAAATAATAAGTCAGGTTCTCCTCCCCTCTGTTCTTGTCCAGTTTTCCCTCCAAACACTCTTTTATTCTGTATGCTTGTGACTCCAATTCCTGTACAGTATCATGTTGCCTGAGTTCATGTGAGTTGCAATCCATAGCATTTCATAAGGCACCAGGTTAGAGAAGGTAGTTCTTAATTATTTCTCCTGGTAGATCAGATACTTCTGGGGAAAGTCATATCCTTACCTTGAGTAATAAATACTATGAACCTCTGACTAGATTCTCAATTCCAACTCTAGGATTGGCTCTATTCTTATTCTAGGATTTGAATGATACATGTTTCAGATTATTTCTGTTTCTTTGACATGGATGAATGTCATAGAGTCTTGAATATCTCCAGTTATAAAACCAAGGGTAAAAGGCCAAAAATTTCTGGGCAAACAAGCCTGTTTGTTACGATGGGGACATTCTCTATCAGGCCTTCTGAGGGATTGTTCTACTACTCCTCTGTTCTTTTTTTAAAAAAATGATCAGAACTTGACTTCATTCTTTGTTGTTTATGTTGTTGTATAATACCTCTACTGTTACCATGGACCTATTTTTGTCTTCCACAAATTGCAATAGTTGCAGAACATTTCTCTGAGCTGAAATGAAGTTAAGAATATTTTTAGTTCTTGTGATCTGTGATCTAAAACAGCAGAAGTAATGTTTCCATCTTCTGTAGTTTGCATGTGACCATGTTGATGGCTTTTTTTCAAGCCTTGTGGTTGCCTTGTTCTGTGAGTTGTGGTTGCATTAGCAGGTGAGATTAAAAGATATAATGAGCTCTACTAATTTTATTTTTAAGAGGCACATTTCCCGTGTAAGATTAAGAGTATCTTGGCAACGTTTCAACGAGGTCCCACTCGTCATCCTCAGGCTGGTGCTTTCGGCTCCGTGCCAGTGCACCAGCCTGAGGATGGTGAGTGGGACCTCGCCGAAACATTGCCAAGATACTCTTAATCTTACACGGGAAATGACCCAAACACAGCTAGACCTACATACTTGTACCTGTGAAAATCTACGAAAACAAATTATATATATATAATATATATATATATATATATATATATATTTGTTTTTTTTTTTTTTATATATATATATAAAGCTATCGCGAGTACTTACATGTGTGCTGTTCAGCTTCCTTCGGGTATTATCCCACGTCATTGTAGTGCTTTCAAAGTTGTAGCAACGTTTCAGCAGAATCTCATCTGCCATCATCAGGCTTCTGCCTGGACAGTCTGGACATATGAACTCAATACGAACGAAGCTGAACAGCATAGATAGATAGGTAGGTAGATAGATAGATAGATATAGATTAGAGATAGAGATAGAGATATAAAACCATTCTCTTAATCCCCTCCACTCCACTCTATGGAAAGATTGGGCATTGGAGTTATGGCACTCAAGGGTAGTTATGGCACTCAACGGTAGTCAGAGATAGTTTCTCTGGTGCTCAACTAGTTCTGTTTTCAATTTATTTTATATATTTATTTAAAAGTGGCATCCTGCAGAGCAAGTAACATCTTCAAACAAGTATTTTTTTATGCAATTGTGTGCAAAAATGCTTTAGAATAGGGCTGTTAAACTTGCAGCCTATGGGCAGGATGTGTCATGCACTGGCCACACTCATGCCCAGTTTAGCGAAGGGGAAAAAGTCTTGATACGTCATAGGATGCCACAGTTACGACCTGTGTTTGACAACCCTGTTCTAGAAGCATACAGTCTATAAGTAGCTTTGTTTGAAATGTGCCTCTATGCCTAGAGAAAAAAAGTGGTAGGCAGTATTGATTAAAAAAACTTCTGAAAAAGACGGAGTCAGAAGCGAGAAGTAATTTCATTGGTTGAAATTTATGATTTTTTTCTCCTTATATTTATATATATATATATATATATATATATATATATATATATATATATATATATATATACACACACACACACACACACACACACACACACACATGTGTGTGTATATACACACATACATACATGGACACACACACATACATATATACATACATTAAAATACAGACTTACAAATATAAATATATGATACATAAGTTGTGCCTACTTTAGTTAATATTGATGGGAGATTAAGGCTAGGTCCCACTGGCCAACGGATGCAAAACGGATGCAAAAAGGACACAGCGGACGAGCAAAATTTCGTGGGTGGCTCCATCTGTTGTTATCCGCTCCCAAAAGTGCCCCAAATTTGCATAAACAGAACGGAAAAGAACGGAAAGGAATGGACGGGGACAGTACGTAGCGAGGATGTTAAGTGGATGTTCATAGGAAGCCTAGCGGATGACAGCGGATGGAAATGGATGACACATCCGAAGGGCTTCTGGGGGAGAATTGCGAAGCGGACGCATAGCGGAAGAAGCGGCTGCATAGCGGATGATGCGGATGCATCACGGACGCCTATAGGATGCATAGTGAATGCATAGCGGATGCAAAGCTTTCACTGCGCATGTGGGGAGGATGAATTGCGTCAGCTCCGCGGATATAAAAGGATGCAGCTCGCAAACAGTCAGCATTCAGAGGAAAGTCGTGCTGTCACAGACATCTTCGAATAACACCATGGTTCATCAGTCAGGGAAGGAGAGAAAGCCTGTGCCTACTCCTGCCAGCCCTGGCAAGAAGGACAGAACCACCATCCCACCCCCTAGTACTGCCTCTGAAGCTGCTGGTGCTTCTGCTGCTGCTGCTGCTTCTCCTGCTGCTGGTGCTTCTCCTGCTGCTGGTACTGCTGGTGCTTCTCCTGCTTCTGGTGCTGCTGCTACTGCTGCTACTGTGGTGGATCAGCCCCAAGGCCCTCAAAGCCCTGCTGCTCAAGCCCCTGAAGGCCCTGCTGCTCAAGCCCCTGCCAGAGGGAGGAAGAGGCAAGGGAAGGAGAAGGGAGAGCGGAAACAGTACACCCTTTCCGAGGACCATGAGGATGAGGTGCTGGAATGGCTGAGGGAGAACGAGTACCTGTGGAGAAAGGGTCACAGACTCTATCGCGACACCAAGAGGAAGTAGGCAGCTTGGAGAGACAAGGCAGAGAGCCTGGGATACACTGCAGAACTACTCCTGGGATGGTGGAAGCACATGCACACCTGGTATGGCAAGCTACACCTGAAGAAAGCTGTCAAGCTCACTGACCGGGAGATGTATGTCATGGCCAAGTGCAGCTTCCTGGAGGGTGTGGTCCGCCACCAAGGAGCAGCTCCTCTGACAACCCTTTCCCTCAGACAGCCCACAGACAGCCAGTCTTCTTCCAGCCAGGAGACAGCTACTGTGTCCAGGCAGGTATCTTCGGAGGGCCCCAAGACAGAGACCCCCCCGACAGCTGCACTCCCCATGCCAGAGGATGTGGAGGATCCCCTGTCATAAATGGAGGAAGAAGCGGCAGCCATCAGAGACTAACCCACCCCCAGCTCCACCTCCACCTCCACAGAAAGCAGGCAGAGAGGCAGACTGGTGGGCCAGAGCTACACTGTCATGTTGGAGATCAGGGACACCATCAAAACCAGCACAGATCTTCTCTCTCAGCTGGTCCACAGCGACATATCATCCTTGAACCAGAAGCCCTTCATTACCTACGTGAGCCAGACCCTCATGGACCTGCCCGAGGACCAGTACCAGGTGATGAAGCAGAAGATAACAGCACTTCTGCACAACCCTCCAGGTCCAGCTGAACCTGCTCCAACCCAGTCCAGGTCTGCTTCTCCACCTCAGGCGATGTCACAGCCCTTCCACGGCTTTCAACAGCCCCTTACCTACCAAGGCTACAAGTACCAGGACTTCCCACAGCAGAGGAAGCCCTTCCCAGTCCAGGCCCAGGTTCATCGCACGCCACAGACGCCTCACCTCGCCCAGCTGCAGACCAGACAGCCTGACTACACTCCTCCTTCCTTCACCCCACAGCCAAGCCCGTCAACGGACAATCTGTCATCAGTCTTGTGCCTGACATCCCAGGTCGTTGATGAAGGGCCTCTCAACCTCACGTGACTGAGTGAGCTCTCTGAGAGCTTCCTGAACACACCATCCCCTGTTGTATTCTTGGGGCCAAGCACCCCAATGGCGCCTCAGACCAGCACTCCAGCCACAGCCACAGCCACCTCCACAGTCCCTGGCCGCTTGACAGCCGAGACCATGGACATGCCTCAGAGTGACTGAGAATAGTGCCAGAGACTGAGCTGTTACCTGTTCACTTTATCTTTGCTTAAGACACTTTACTTGGTTCATTTTGCTTTTTTAATAAAGTCATACAGTTTACTTAAGACAATTATTAATAAAGGTTATCTTTGCTTCACATACTTGGTTCATTTATTTACTTAATGAAGTGTTGGTGAAAACTTTGAAAAAATGGTTAAGCCTTTGCATGCTTGTGAGACAGGTAAGGATAACTGTGGGATAGATAAACCTCCAGTGCAAGCATAGTGGGACTGTATGGTCCACCCTCCCAGCTTCCACACATTTGGCCCTTTTTATCAATAACAATTTATTCATTGATCAACACATTTTAAAATAAACAAAGTTCTTTATTAATGCCCTATTCATTGTAGGACCACTCAACATACATGGCACAATCTCATCAGTGTTATGAGACAGGCTCAAGGAAGCCTCCATTAACCATCTATCATCCTGTCTTGCCACTCCACTGCTCCAGCTGGGGGGTTGCACCAGTGTTTCAGTAGGTTGCGCTGCTTCTTCCCTTCACGTGAAGCTCTGTTGGGGCCTTGTACATCCACAGTGTCTATCAGGTTTCGTCCTTGCCTCCATTCACAAGGCCTTCCATGTCCCCATTGCCTTGTTGGCGGTCCACAAGCCTGTTCTGCAATACTGGGTAGCGGGTGCGCATGAGATTGTGCAGGATGCAGCAAGCTTCCACGATGCTCCTCACAGTATGTGCCTCATGCTGCATGGTGGTGAGAAGTACCTGGAACCTGTTGGCCAGGATGCCAAAGGCGTTCTCCACCACCCGTCTTGCCCTGGACAGCCTGTAGTTGAAGATCCTCTCTTCACGGGTGAGGTATCTTGAAGTGTAGGGCTTCATGAGGTAGGTTCTGAGGGAGAAGGCGTCATCCCCCACGATGAAGTAGGGCACATCTTGTGTGTCATTGGGTAGGGGGTCTGGATCTGGAAAACCCATGATGAGGTTGTGTGCCAGCCCATTCTTGAGGTCACTGGCGTTGTATACCTGGCTATCTGAAGATGAGCCGTTGCCTGAAGCATCGATGTACATGAACCTGTAGTCAGCATCAACCATAGCAAAGAGGATGATACTGAAGAAGCCCTTGTAGTTGTTTTAAGAGGACCCTGAGTTGGCTGGAGCTTTGCAGGCCACGTGCTTCCCATCTATGGCTCCAACGGTGTGGGGGAAGTTCCACTTCTGATACCACTGTTCTGCAACTTTCCTCCAGCCTTCTTCAGTGGTGGGACACTTGAGGAGCTCCTCCACGTATTCTTCGATGATGGCCTGCACCACTTCTCTGACCACTTTGCTGATGCTGTTGTGTGGCACCCTCCAGGAATGCGGCATGTTTCTGTATGTGGTTCCAGAGGCCAGGTGCCGCAGAGTCAGTGCCACCTTCAGTCCAGGGTCCAGGTTGGGATGGAAGTTGGTGCTCGGCTTGGTCAACCTGGGTCTCAGACGCTCTACAATTTCCTCAAACATGGCTGGTGGCATCCTCATGAAGTGATGGAATGTACGAAGGTCTTCATTCCTCAGCTCCACCATCAGCTTGTCATACAATCCAAACTCCACTCTTCTCCCGATCCATCGTCAGACCCACACAGTTCTTGAACGTCTCCTTCTTCTCCCTGCGTAGAAAAGGGGAAACAGTCTGAACAGGGCTTGGTTCTGGTGTTGAATGATCGTAGCTACCATAAAGACTGGGTTATGATCCATGGTGGAGATCAATGGATGATGTGGAAGAGCAAGACCAAGGGTGAAGAGGTCTGTACACCATAGCTGCTGGACTCAGACTGAGATCCAGGTGATTTCCTCCCCCTTTTTATAGGAAATATCGGTTGTCTGCTAGGTGTCCTTCTACATACTCTAGGCATACTCCAGACATCCTAAATATCCGAGATACATCCCAGATACAAACGTTTTGTCCATTTTATTGCTTTATATACGAGATGCATCTGCTTACATCCTTTCTATTTCTGTGCTACTAACGCTGTGTGGATGTTCCGTGTACCTTTCGCTTCCTCCCTCTTTCCATTTTCAGCTGCAGCGGATGTAAGTTGCGAGGATGTCCAGAGGATGCCGAGAGGATACAGCGGACGTTTAATGGATGACAACAGACATAGAACATTTGTTGCCTGTATGTTTCGTAGATGTACATCGTACGCGGTGGAAAGTTCATCCGCTCCAAAAGTTTTGTGCAGCTCAAAACTTCTTGCGCGGTTGAAATCTCAATGGATGGATGCTCGACGGATAGAGCGTATGAAACACGTATGCAGTGAGTACACAATGGATGCATCGCGTTTTCCAACGGATGACAAGTTTTTTTGTCCATTTTACATCCTCTTTGCATCCGTTGGTGCAGTGGGACATGGGCTTTAGCTATTTCCAGACATCCTTCTTTGTATTACTTGACTGTAGCTTGCTGTTACAATGTTGAATTAGTATTATCATTGAGTAGGCTGATCTCATGGACATTGGAACACACAGTGATATCATTTGTTTATTTTAAATTTATATTCTTCACACCCTTGCACAAATGTGTCTGAGGCAATATGCAAAGTTAAATTAGAAGAGATGATTTAAGGAAACAGAATGTGAAATGACAGTTGATTTTTGTTTGTTTAGGTTACTTAGGAAAGTTTCATGTACATTTGTAAACATGCTACATCAGTAGAATAAAAGAATCTGTTAGATTGTGCTAGTTAAGCCATTCCCCCCAACCTCTTCCAAAAATTGAAATGAAATATCACCACATCTAATAAAGATTCCTCTAGTAATTAGTTCTGCTGTCAAATTAGTCTTAGTCTTAGGAAGCTTTCCTTAACATTTGGTCAATATTTTCCTGCAACTTAAGTCTGCTAGAAATGGAGCTCCTTTTTCTTCTTACAGTAGTTTCTCCTTCCTACTTGTCATTTCTATTAGTTTATTAAAAACTGATTTTTTTAGTTCAAGATTCATGTCTGACTGTACCTTAGTTTCCCTTTAAACAAAGAATTCAAGTCTTAAATTATTACTTTCCCCAATATTAGTTACTTTTGGTTCCTTGATTTAATTGTTTCTTAGTATTTAAAATTCAATATTAGTTCGCTGATCCTATTGTATTTCTTCTACTTTCCAAGGAGAAAGTGATCAGCAAGTGATGTTGAGTGAAGTATATTTCTATCTTTTATTACCTTTATTAAAGATATTTTTTCCTTAGGAAGCCTGTTGTAAAAGAAAACAGATGTACACAACATGAAAAAAAGGAAGCTTGGCATAGAACCATTCTGCTGAGGATATTCTGTATTTACTGTGCTGTCCATTAATGAGTGACCCTGTCCCTTTTCTTTAAACAGGAAAAGCAGCTCTTATCTTTGCCACAGCAGAGTTGGAGATCTCTTACTTGCATCTTCTTTTTGGCCTTGGGATTTTTGTTGTTACTGCTTGGCTTAATTTTAACATCAACCTACATCTACAAATATTTATCTCTTACTCAGTCAGTTGCTCAAATGGGCATGGATATGGTATGTATGATTTTGTTCAAACCATCTACACAATCAGAGGATTAACATTTCCACTTTAAAGCTTGTGAAGTAGTTGCTCCACTGATCTGCTTGAGCTACACAGCAATCTGAGTCAATTGAGCTTCCCATTTCAGACAGCCGAAGTAATTTCAGTGTAAGCTCTCCCTTTATATTTTCTAACCCAATATTTGATAGATCATGCCTCATATATGAAGATATTTACAAGCATATAATTCCCAGTACAGCCAGAAGAGAAACATTACTAAAATGACATTCTTTTCTTTAGTGATTGTCAATAATGTGCTACTATTAAACTATAATTTATATTCATCAGCCATAATTGGTCAAGAATTTATGCCCTTTAATATTTGCAAAATTGGTTTTCTATTTTCTTTCTGTGAATGGATGTTTGTGGTTTACAACAAGAAGACCTTTTTACTGTATATCCACTGAATAATTTCCATAGGCTTTAGTAAGTAGAGACTTGTGTTGATAGTTTCAGCTTTTTTCCATTACTTTTCCTGAAGGCTCATCCTTGCTTGAGGATGATCCTTTTCCTCTTTCTATAGTATCATTATGAACAAACTTTCCATGGTAATTGCTCCTTGTACCCGTAGAACATGTCATTCCTGTCCATACCAACTTGCTTTTTTACATTCTGTTTACTGCCTTTTTTTGACATACATGAAGGTGTAATACTGCTTCTCTACTTCACCCCACTCAGCCACTTAATTTTATTTAATAAGAAAGCAGCAACATGTGCCTTCTCTATCTTGTCTATTTCCTGCTCATCTTCCTCAGTGGGAAAACATGCTTGAATCTAGCAATAAAAACAAACATTCAATGTTACTATATTTGGATCTAAGATGATCCCTTCATTTAAAAAATATAATTGACAAGGGCAAGAGGAAGATGCTTCATTTGAGTAAATATGGTATACAGAATATCAGATGAAGCATTGGTAATCCGCATGATATGTACAAATGCAACAAATCCCATCAGCATTTTGGAAAAACTGCAGAAAAATTGCTTTAGGAAGCTTCTTCATTGAGAAGGGATATGTCTCCAGATAATCACAGTCAATTGCAAGTTGTTATTTGCAATCATGTTTACAAGAATTATATATGGAATATTTTGTTTTTATTCTGCCTTTATTATTTGTATCAATAACTGAAGGTGAAAACATATCCAATATACTTCCTCCTCCTGTTTTCCCCATAACAACAAACTTGTGAGGAAGGTTGGACGGAGAGAGTGACTGGTCTAAGGTGGGTCAGCTGTTTTCCATGCCTAAGGCACGATTAGAACTCAGTTTCCTGGTTTCTGTTCTGATGCCTTAACGAAAAGACTAAACTGAACACTGAATAAAATATAGAAAAAACTGTTTTTAGCAAACAGGAAAAAAAAACTGGCAGGAAAAGAGTTAGGACTGCTTTTTTTGTGACCAAAACTCCACTCACATATATTAGAGTTACCAGACTTGGACTGCAAATATATGTGCATCCAACAATGAGTTAAAGTTTTCTGTGTCTCATAGTACCATCTTCTTGTTTTTTTTTTTAAAGCTTAGAAATGATGGATTCTCCTCTGGAAGTTTACTGGGGCAGGTTCTGTAACTTGCTCCAATAAAAGGAGATTCATTTGGAGGAAATACATTATAGAGCAAGGCAAAGCCTAGTACCTAGCTAACTGCATCCTACCAGGTGGTATATTCAGAAGTAGGAACCTGCGTAGAAAGACACAAAGAAGTGATTTCAGATTAGCAATTTAATAGATGCAGAGAATGATAGACAAAAACAGGACAGAGGGTATACATAAGGTCAACACTTGGGTACAAATTTCTTACACTGAAATGTTGTCAGTGGGAAAGAACTATCACTCGGTTTTAAGTCTGTGGCATATTCTGCAATGGAAACTCAGTTTTTATATTTAAAAAGTTTAAAAATGAGATAATAACACAGTCAATTATGCTTGAGAACTTTTTATTAAACTATTGTAGCAAAGGACAGAATATTACAATTATGAGGAAGGAGGTTTGGAATGTGACTACTTTGAATTCGATGATTCATCTGAAATCAGGACAGTGTATGAGGATGTGAAGATTTTCCTTGGGGAGGATTATGAGGAGATAAGCATCCCAAGACCCAATGTTGGGCATCCTGCAGATATTATCCATGATTTTCAACAGGTAAGAAATTAGGCTGCACATACTTTGAAAGAAATGTCTAAGATAGAAACAAAGAAAGGTATAGAAAATATTTTTATGTAAGTTGTTTCCTTGAACACATTTTCCAGGAACTCATCTATATATGTAAAATTGAAATACCACTCATAATTCATCACAAAATCTCCAGAACCCGTAAAGCCTACAAACTTGAAATTTGGCACATATGTTCTTCTTGGCTTCTAGGTGCTCAGTAAGAAAGGATTTTTCGAAATGACCGAAAGAGCATTTGTATTTCCTACATTATTAGTAACACGCTCTGATGCTAAGGAGTTCTACTCCCCCTTCCTACCTGAAAAGAAATCTGTTCCAAATGCAAAACACAAGCAGAGGAGAGGAGTTTCAGTTTTAGTTTCACAGCAGCAATCAGCTTTAGCATGGAACTGTTGAGCTAAGCCATGCTTAGGCTCCTTGCTGTCTCCTCCTTGCTCACACAGCCAATACTGTTTCAGTTTCCATGTTTCAGTTTCCAAACCGCCTTTAAACTCACATACACTGACAGGACGCTAGCCAGACAAATACCGATGGATACTGGTAGGCAGAGGCAGAATTCCACCCCCCCCCTTATTTTCCTCCCCCAAAACTACACGCAACCACATAGTTTTGTAGCAAAGCATGGGTATCAAGCTAGTATTACATATAATACTCATTTCAATATGTTTTCATAACAAATTTCAGATATAGTTTGGGAACTGGACAAAACCAATGAGAGGTTTTATCGTTAAGTGGGAACTGAATGTGTGTCACTATCTGACATCTAACATTCTAAACCAGATGCTTCCAACCCATGGCCCAAAGGCCACACACAGCCCTGGACAGCAAGTAATGCAACCTCGCAAGACCATAATAAACGTTTAACATTATTATGTGATTTATTCATTTTCCCTACATTGTGTATTTTATATGTGGTCCAAGACTCTGCTTAATTCAGTTGGACATCCATACTGTAAACCACATAGTACATGGCCCTTTTGATTTAATAGTCTGATGATTCCCATTGGCCATCAGTGAGTCACATTACCTTTCTGAGGTAGCAAATACTGTCACAGGTCCTGTTTATATCTGCAGTTTAATTATCAAATGGTGGCCTAACTCTGCCACCTTAACAAAACTCTTGTTTGTCTCAGCACTTCAGTAATAATACAAAATATTCATATTGGAGAGCCTAGTACCAACTCTAAGCATTTTGAGGAACCTGATGAACTAGGCTTACAATGGGTTGGAATGCCGTGATATCAAACTTATTTTCCTGTGATAATCTTAGTTTTATAAGACATGCAGAAACAAAAAAAATATGATCCAGGATCCTGCTTTCATTGGGAGGTAGTTTGGTTTAATCTGGGTATATATTTACTGATAATAACCATGGCATGACTCATTAATGGAATTTTTCAAACCAGCTGGTCAGAACAGGAATGCTCAATGAATAAGGCACGTCAAACCTAATGGTTTCTCCATTCAGTGTCTCTGTATGTGTCCTTTTGTGGGAGGTTTGTGTTCCTGTTTTGTTCTGGCAGTTTCCTGGAACTGGAAAGCAGCTTCCTATGAGAAAGATATAAAAGGTTAAATCATATGATTCTATTAGCCTTATTCTCTGAGTCTGTCCTTGGTTTGTCTCCTAATACAACAATAAACTTGTGAGGTTGGGCTGTGCGTAGGTACCTTCATATCAGCATTGACAATTGATAACTTCCTAGACTAGTCCCAACAAATTTCTTTGCAGAATTTTTTTGGGAAGTGGTTTGCCATTACTTCCTAAGGCTAAGAGAGACTAACTGGACCAAGGTCACCCAGCTAGCTTTGAGCCTAAGGCGGAACTAGAACTTGTGGTCTTTGGGTTTCTACTCCCGATACCTTAATTTGGGCTGAGACAATACATCATCCAGTGAGCACTGAGATTGAGTGGGGATGTGAAACATATTATTTTTAGTCCAATGCAAACACTGTCACTTTGACCACATACTAGCTTTAAGCATCCCAGATGGTTCTATGAGAGTTCTTGAATCTGTTTTGAGCACATTAGCCTGTTTTTATCCTGATTTTATTTGGTGTGATTTTAGGGATTCACAGCTTATTTTGATTGGGTGGTAAATAAATGCTACATTGGAGAGCTAAATACGACTATTATCATGCCACTTAACCATTTCTGGGAGCTGACACTTAATATAAAGGTCAGTAAATAATCCTTTTTATTCTACATTTGATTAAAGCTATATTTTATGTCCACTGCACCCTCCCTTGGAATTGATGCTTTTCCTTGTGGTTCCAATAATAGTAACCAACTTTGAAAAGCTCTGGGTTTATGGAACCTTGATATTTGACTTAAAAGAAAGTAGGATACCCGGTATGTGTAGTATTTTGGTTTTGACTTTTGAATCAATGTTAAGAATTGAGAAATTCTTATACAGCATTGATGAATTATCATCAAATCATCATCATCATACAAAATAATGATCATTTTGTAGCCCTAATCTCATTGTTACTACAATGTATAGATTAAGATGAGAAAAATGATTTTTTGTTGCTTGAAGTAATATTCTGAAGCATGGATCAAAAATTCCTGAACAGTGAAAATAATAGTTTTGGACTTGTTGAAGAGATGTTTCTTTCCAGACATTTAAAACAAGCAATTTCTCAGTGAATTATAAATTCTTTGCAGAAAGGGGAATATTTGCCACAAACCAACATGATCCAGGAAGAGAGGGTGGTGACGGAACCTGCCATTGACCCAGTTCTTTTTGGCTCCTATATTCATAAACTCTGCCAAGGAAAGGAAACCTTCAGATTGGGCCATCGGGTAGCAAGAGGACGTAAGGGAACATCATTTTATTTCTTTTGCTGAAGTTAAGATTGTGCTTCTTAAAGCGACTCTAAATTTACAGCAGTTATTTTTCAATTCAACATGTTATATTGGCAGAAGAAGAAATATACTGATAGAGTGAAGCTATTTTTAAAATAGTACCTAACTTGAAATTAATGTCCTTGCATATATGATATTAATTTCTCATATATGTGTGTATGTATGTGATAATGGGCTCATCCACATAACTTCCTTGCCATGACTTGAAGGTAACTTATTTAAAACTTGCTGAGTATCTACCCGCATAGTTGAGCCTCCATCTAATAGCCAACAGCCTACATAAACCTTAATAGCAATTTGTTAATTAACAGGAAAATAAACAAAAAGAAGTCAAATTCTACTTCAGAATTAACTTTCTTATACTTGAATTGAAAGTTCTATAAACATTTGCAATTCAGAGAACTATAGAATCCATAATTGTTCCCTTTGAAGCCAATCCAAGATATACCATCTTGAAAGCAATGTTTCTTTTTGGAAATTAGAAGAAAATCTCCCTTTCAAGCTTTCTAAGAGGTCAGTGAGCTGATGAGCTCGTTGGCCCAATACAAACCATGCCATCTAAATGAGCTTCTAACTGTACTGGCTGTTTATTCAGTGATAGTATATTCCCCACACCCAACTCCATGCACTTGGTAAATTATAGTGTTATTTTGTTGTATGCACCATCCAGTTACCTCAGTGAGATGGGCAGCTGCCTACATTAAATTGCAAAGGTTCAGAGATTAAGGAAAGAGAAATTTATGTTCTTCACTGACAATTTAAAATCCAGTGTCAAAAGAACAAAGATACATTTCCATAAGTTTGTCGAGATGCTCTTTCTGTAACAAATTGTTACATTTTGAAAGTATATTTGGATCAGAACATTTTTTTTACATAAATCACTTAACGTGGGAAAACAGCTTTTGAGAGTTGGGTTTATGACAATGCCAGTAATGTTTGTGTCTCTATGATTTGTATTTGTGCTCTTATTTCTGCATACTTAATTTAGAAATCAAACGGTTGCATTTTTTTTTTTCCTATGGTCTAAGGATCCAAGTAACACCTACTTAATTTGACTTTCTTTTCTGATTCCTTTTTCCAGATATCCACCAACGAGCTGCTGAGAAGTGTCATCATATCCGCCATTTTGCAAATACTTTTGTGATTGACACAGCAATTTGCCAGCCATTGTGAGAAATGCCACTCGGATTTTTTGTATCCTGGATTTTGCTTCTTTTTGTAAAAAAAATTCTAAAAAAAAAAAAGCCTACCCGTCATCTATTACTAAATTGTTACATCATTGGTGTTTGATATTGGGCCAATATTGGCTTTATATATTAATCCTCATTAATTTTGCATAGACTGATAATAAAACATAATATAATAAAGCCTTTTCATAGTACATTGTCCTTTAAGTCTAAAGTTGGGAACTGGAAGATGAAAGGGAAAAAACACAAGAAAAGCTGGAATAGAAAAATTTGACATAGATTGTCTTTTGGCTTTTTTCAGACAATATTGTCTGAGCTACTTTGTAAAAACATCCGCTGAGTATAGAAAATATATGCAAGAGCATAGCATTAATTTTTCCAACTTAATTTTTAAATCTTGCTTTGATACTATTTTCTACTAATTTGATCTCAAGTTAATTTTCTTTGTTCATTAATCTTGTTAAATTGTGGAAAACCCAAATCATGATAATGCTGTATTATTATTTTTAAGTTGAGCTAGATTTTAAGAGTCAAAACATCACTACTCTGGGATAGCCACCCCCCAGCCTGCTTGGGAGCTTTTCAAATCGAAGTGTCATACTTTTGAAGGAAGGACATCTGGCTGGGAAAAGCTGCTGTGGGATGAAAGAAAACATTTAATGCTTTGTATGTTTTATCTACAAAAAAAATGAGATAAAATATTTTATTAAATTATTCTGTGTTTTTCTGGAGTAATGTATTTTGAAGTTGATATGGAAACAAATGTTTGAATGTTTTTTCAGTTTTTCCTATTTATGTGTGCTTGTTATCAGCCCGAGATTATATTTTTGAATGAACTAAAAACCTAGTCCTCTTGAGAAGTTTATAACTCTGCAAAAGGTGAAAGAGGAAAAGAATGACTAACAGTAAAGTGGGTGGATTTAACCACAGCAGTAATGGGCGCAGTTAAAAAATGTAAAGGGTCAGATTGGCTCAGATCATTTTGGGAGTTTATTTGTTGGGTAAGAGATGACAGACTTCAGGGCACATAATTGTGTTAAGATGTTTTTCATTGTTTCATTCTTTTCTAGCTTCTTTTTTGAATATTCAGCTACTGCCATATAAAGCATTGAACTTGAGGTCATGAAAAAAGATAAACGGTTAAACATAAAAAAGTACTGTGCTTAATAGGAAAAGCACATTAATACATATGTAATTTACATAGTATCATTTTCCAAATGACACAGCTAATATAGCTATGCTATTGAAAGAAATACAAAACCAACTTGCCATGACAATCCTTGCAGATCATCAAATGTAACCTATTTTCAGTCACTTAAGCTTTGCCTGTTGATCAGGGATTCCAGGGAATTAGAAAAAATCCTAAAAAAAATGTGAAAACTCTCCCCTATTACACCCAATTTAATTTCATCTACAAATTTGATAAGCATTTCTGTCTCTTCACACTTATTGGAGTATAAAAACAGGATTGACCTGTATGGTATTCTATTTAAGTTTCCAATTTAACGAGGAACCAATGATAATTTGTTGAATACAAATGTAATTAAACCAGCTAATTATTTAATTCTTCAGGACCTCCAGCTTCTAATAGTTTAAAGCTAGTCTACCAAACCCTAAATGTATAAAAATGCATTGATTAAAAAGATGAATGCTATTACTGATAGCTTTTATGTGGCAATATTCCAGAAATATATTTGCTTGACAAAGGCCTCACTGTAGAGCCAGGGAAATGGCCTTGAAGCAATTATTCAGAAAACATAAAAGAAACATTACTTTGGTCTTAGAAAGGTGATGGCATTATGAACTGACCCTCCCCGATTTACTTGGTTATTAGGGTAGTAGGAAGAACACAATTAGACTAGCAAGAATCTATGATATAGCACACTTCAATCAGTTCTCGTCTTCCTGAGCCTTTTATTGCTTTAGTATACTTAAAAGGTTGACTTTCTGTTCCTAACCATCACCCCCAAAAGAAAGCAGTACAAGATCTGATTTTTCAAAAATAATTTAAGTGTACAACTGAACATGGCCTGACAAGATAATGCAATCAAGGTTTTTGTGTTTGCATATCTAAGGGAATAGGACAGAAATAAAATTGCTTGATTTGAAAATAAACTGAATAGGATTTTTCAATGAATATATGTAGGTCTAGTTATTATGTTATCTGTAATTTACGATAATTAACACATGCACATTACTTTACCATGCAACTGACCAAGCCCATCTATCTTTTTCATAATTCCATTCAGTAGATGTGTATCACTTCAGGCCTTTAATTAGCAAGTGATAGAAAAGCTTGAAATCTGATAAATCAGAGTTTATCATAAAATTTGTTACTGCTGCATCTCTAAACCTTTAAGCTGTTAAGATAGATGTTTATCAGCTAGCAGAATGTAAGAACCAGAATGTTTCTTTTAATATAAAGTTTGTGCTAGTGTCTTAGGATCAATATGCTTTGTTCATTATGTAAAATATTCATCCATTTCATTTCCGCATATTAAAGATCAGTAAAACTGCAATACTATATTTTATAATCTCCCAAACTATTTTATTTCCAGCCAGTTCTGAAAATTCAATGGATAAAAGTGAAGATGAAACCAAAGTGGACCAAATCCACTGATAAGATTGCAACAAGATTTCCTTATTCACATTACTTTAATTAACATATTCCATATACACAATGACATCCCCAATATTATTTTTATTATGTACATATGTTCTAAAATGCACTAACACTTTAATGACTATTTCAGAATACTTATTTTATAAATTTTTAAAAGATCCTGTAAGAAAGGAAGAAATAAAGAATGGATGAATGTTTCTGAGACAGTTTTACAGAAAACTTTTATGCTTTGCTCAAAGTATATAAAAACTGTTTCAAGGGATGATTTTAAAGCTATTTTAAATAATAGTTATTAAACTTGTTAGAACACTTAAATGTTTATTTGGAACTGAAAAAGTGAACTTGAAGTACAAAATATTGAAATATATGCCATCTGACATAGCTTAATATTCTTCTCCTTCTTCAGCTTCAGCTTCCACAGAATCAACACCAACTTCTTCATAATCTTTTTCGAGGGCAGCCAGATCCTCTCGGGCTTCAGAAAATTCCCCTTCTTCCATTCCTTCCCCTACATACCAATGCACAAAGGCTCTCTTAGCATACATTAAATCAAATTTATGATCAAGGCGAGCCCAAGCTTCTGCAATAGCAGTAGTGTTACTCAGCATACATACAGCACGTTGCACCTTGGCCAAATCTCCTCCTGGTACCACAGTGGGTGGCTGATAATTGATGCCCACCTAAAGGAAGGCAAAAACATTCATTACATTTCAATACTGCAAAGGATTTTCAAATCTGAACTTCTCTCCCTACCTTCCCTTCTCCCTGAGCATTTTATGCATAAAAGCATAGCGGGAAACAAAATTAGACATGAAACTGTATCTTTGAATCAGAAAGGGAGATGGAGAAAGATATACCTCATAAATAAATAAAAGCCCTAATCTATGCAATTTGCCTCACTTTTATCATGACAGATACATTAATAAATGGAATTAAGATTTAATTCCTTTAAATATACTAAAGCTAATCAGCACAATACCTTTCATTTAGAATAGATTATTTATTTAACCTAAGTATGATTGAACCAGAGACTAATAACTGGGGGAAAATGCAATTTGGTGTGCATCATTCATTTACTGAATTTATTTGCTACCTATCTCATAATGAAATGACTGTTCATGTAATGACATGAGTTACTTCACTGAAAGCCAGCTGGGTGACTTTGGGTTAGTCACTCTCACACAGCCCAATTCATCTCAAAGGATTATTGTACAGAAAATACGAGGAAGGACTATTCATTGCTTGCCATCTCTAATTATTTTAAAAATCAAAATAATTTTAAAAGTCTGCTCAAATTTCATAGGAAGCTCTACACTTAGCACCACAAACAATAAAATAAATGTTGATCAACATTTTCAGATTCGGGAGCATCCATCATCTGATCTGGGCAAGAAAAAGATTATTGCTGAATTCACATGTCTGCAATAAAATCTCTTCGTACGGAAACAATAACCTGATGAATGCAATCTTACTCATATATTATTAGATTGTTTTATCCTGATTACTTTTTAATATTAGGAAACCCAAATCATTGGAGTTCACCAAAATTATATCCCATGTTTGTTTATATTCAACAATATGGTACCTTGAATCCAGTGGGACACCAATCCACAAACTGAATAGTACGTTTTGTCTTGATTGTTGCAATAGCTGCATTGACATCTTTTGGCACTACATCACCTCTGTACAGCATGCAACATGCCATATATTTACCATGGCGCGGATCACATTTTACCATCTGATTAGCTGGCTCAAAACAAGCATTAGTAATTTCAGCCACAGACAACTGCTCATGATATGCCTTTTCAGCTGAAATGACAGGAGCATACGTTGCCAAAGGGAAATGGATTCGTGGGTAAGGAACAAGATTTGTTTGAAATTCTGTCAAATCTACATTCAGAGCACCATCAAAACGTAGTGAAGCTGTGATAGAAGACACAATTTGACCAATGAGACGATTGAGGTTGGTGTAAGTAGGACGTTCAATGTCAAGATTACGTCGACATATATCATAAATTGCTTCATTATCCACCATGAATGCACAGTCAGAATGTTCCAATGTGGTATGTGTAGTAAGGATAGAATTGTAAGGCTCCACCACAGCAGTAGATACTTGTGGAGCTGGGTATATTGCAAATTCCAGTTTGGATTTTTTCCCATAGTCGACTGAAAGTCTTTCCATTAGCAAAGATGCAAATCCAGAGCCAGTACCTCCACCAAAACTATGGAAAATAAGGAAACCCTGAAGACCAGTACACAGATCAGCCTACAAAAAAGACAACCCCCCCCAAAAAAATAACAAAAAGTGAGGTTATTGAACAGAATACTTAATTCCAACAGTACAAATTTAATATACAGATTTGCTACTATATACAATTAAAATATTTGCATTAATACTCTTCAATTAAAATTAATAAAATTAAAAAAATAATATAGTATACTTAGTTCTAATATGCATTTCTTACTTATAAAGTTCAAGTATTTTTTAAACATGGTACTTTTGAAAATAAAACACCAGAATTTCTATGGTCCTGACTTTAAAATGTAAATTTTCAAATTTCACATTTTTATTTGCATTTTTTAATTCACATCTTATGACTCACCAATTTTCGAATGCGATCCAGCACTAAATCAACAATCTCTTTTCCTATGGTATAATGGCCTCTAGCATAATTGTTAGCAGCATCTTCTTTTCCAGTAATGAGTTGCTCAGGATGAAATAACTGTCTGTAAGTACCTGTACGCACCTCATCTTTGAAGATTAAAAAACCAAGTTTGATTAATTCTAATTCAAAATCCAGTGTTTTATTATTTCTAATAATATTCCATAAACTCAGAAATAATGTATTTAATAGATTAACTGAGTTGGAAGGGATTCAACTGTTCTTATTCCTTGTTAAGCATGTTTTTATATGATCCAAAAACATTACAAACTTCAGATAGTTATGAGTTCATTTCTGGCTAATATTTCTGAACAGTAGATAGGGTTTTTTTCAGGAATTAAAATTAAACACAGACAGAAGACTCTCAGCATGAAAAAAATGTTCATTCACTTCTGATGACTATATGGATACATCAGGGTGTTTTTTCTTGGTAAGAAAAAATACTGTTACAAAAAAACAGTGTACTTCTGTCCTATTATTCTTACTCTTATTAATATAAGAGGGTAAATGAAATAACTTTCTATGTTCCTATTTTTGTTAACAGAATGCACAATTGGATTTCATTTCATAAAGTCGACATGTGAAAGTCAAACAACTTTGTTTACAACTGCTTTCATAAAAATTCAAGTTTATTTGGGAAAAATACCCCACTTTTCTTACTTCTAAATAATGAAAACAACTATTTTATAAATGTAAATTATTTCTGATCATCCACATGTTGATTCCACATTTCCAGGCCCTTATACATACCAACAACTGTTGGCTCAAGATCCACAAAAACAGCTCTAGGTACATGCTTTCCAGCACCGGTTTCACTAAAAAATGTGTTAAAGGAATCATCTCCACCTCCTATGGTTTTGTCACTGGGCATCTGACCATCTGGCTGAATTCCATGCTCAAGACAATACAATTCCCAACAAGCATTACCAATCTGAACTCCAGCTTGTCCAACGTGGATAGAGATACATTCACGCTATTAAAAAAAAAAGGTTTTTTTTTTAAAAAAAGAAGGCAAGATTAATGTTTATTTTTGAAAGTGTGCATAATAATGAAGCACCACAAAAATATATTTTGATAATATACCTGTTTGATTTCGAATGTCTATTTTAAAATATGCACTATGTTAATGATTCAATTGCCCTTCTGACACCCAAGTTTTTTTAAAAAAAGATCTTTGAGAATGGTTTAATAATGCTAAAAAGTACACTTTCTCTAGAGTCCACTACACTTCCACATTATACTTCTTTACCTATGAGATTATAGGAAATCTCACTGTTCTTTAGCACCAAGACCAATATTCTCCCCCCACCCCACCCCCATCCCTTTTCAGCTTCGCACCATGGCAAATCCAAGGCGGAGGGCCTTTCAGCCCTCGTGCCTAGCCAAATACAAGAGAATACAGCGCCAGGCAACTCATGTCCTCGACCGAATCGCGCCTTTCTGAGGTACGAAGCCTCGACTGAGGCGAAGGTCGCGCGCGGAAAATTGAGGACATGAGGCGACAGCATTTCTTCACGAGCGTATCATTCTCGTACCCTACGCTCGCGGTTCCCTCATAGCATGACAACGCCAAGAGGCTTAAAGAGCTGTCATGATCCTGCTCCCCACTGAACGAAGCCCAGCCACACAAGTCCCACTTCCCACCATGGTGCCTCACGAAGATGACGAGGTTCAGCGCTTTCCCTCGGAGGTTCGACGTTCAACTCCCGTTTGAGGGTGGCTTCAACTGTTGACCGTTAAATCAACGGTTCCCGACCGCGAACCCACTACTGCAATCTGCTATTCTCCATTGGTGGAGGGTGTTCAGCTCCTGGAAGCTGATTGGTTGAACAAGTTTTTTTTTTTTTCTTTTTAAAGTCTGCGATGAACCTCGACTGATGATGAAGGATCGGAGAAAGGTGGAATTTTGAGCGGGAAGTGGATTCTCCGCTGAAGGACTGACGGAGATTTCATGAATTCTCCTGCCGCAAGCCTGAATTAAAAAAGAAGTGGAATCCCTTGCGGTGTGATTCTTGCTACTTTCTGAGATATTATTTTATTGCTATATATTTCACAGTTGCCTGAGAGACGGAGTTCACATGTTAATGAGAGGCTACTTCTGTCTTTAGCCTCAACACTAAAATAAATATTGTAGAGAGAGAACTGAATTAATAAATGAAAGATAGATAGATGGATGGAGAGAGAGGGAGAGGGAGAGGGAGAGGCAGGCAGGCAGGCAGGCAGATAGATTGTGCCAAGTATTGAACAGACAGAAGTAGAAGTATTGTAGCATATTTTTTTTCCTGAATAACAGTCAAATATCTCAAAGGTGCTTTTTCAAGTGTGGGATGTTCAGTAAAATATGACAATATATTTGTTATTCTCTAAGGTGATAGGGGTGTTTTTGTATGCAACAACATGAATTATATATTCCAATCAGAATAGAATCAGATGTTAATATTTGAAATATTTTAATACTTAGTTTGAATGCCATTGCTTTTCAAACTTTCTTGGAAGACTGAATACATTAAACCACAAACAGCTATAAAGAAAATAGTTAACTCCGCTTATTTATTGTTGTAAGTCAAGGTTTGGCAAGTTCATTTTCCCATTCTCAGCCAATCAACATTTCACAATTATCTTTTTATTTAGATTGCTTAGAAGTGTGGCCCAAATGACAAAATGCACTGGATTAATGTATCATATTTTTGGAACCCATAAATTATGCAATGCTGTTAACCATAAGACAAAATTGGACATTCTAATGTGTGAAAACTGAATGATTTTTTATGAAAAATAAAATATTGCTCAGTTGTGGACTGTAAATTACAGAAATCCTCATTTCTTACTATACTAGGCTTTTGTTCTGGAAGGACCTGAATGACATTGCTCCTTCATGTCATTTTAACATTTTATGTATAATTTTTATGAAGAATTGTTACATTGAAAATAAGAAAAATGAAATAGTTTTTTTGAATACTTAGCATAAAAATCCAGAAAAAATAACTTGGTAATAACATTTGTAATTATAAAGAAAATATACTTTTAAATATACATATTCAAATTTTTTGCCCAGAAAAATATTTTATGGAGGAATAGAAATTCTTCGGAATTATTTTATTCATATAATTAAAAAAGGGTGATCACTTAACTGAATAGTATTGAAGTGGATAATCTCAGTGCTATCTTCTAACTCTGTTTACATAAAATGTGAATAAAGTTTCATTTATTGAAGAGTTCTTTAAGCTTTTTTTTAATTTGATGAGTTAAAATACAATACCTTTTTGTATGTACTGCCATATAGTCAATTTTGTGATTTTTAAGGCCTGGTCTAGGCCTTATGCTTAATCTCAAGACAAAGACTGCTTTAAATGTTGTGTAAGGTACTGAGCCTACTAGGCAGTAGAGAATATAATGTGTTATTTTCAACACATTTAAATACTTCTGTTTCTAAGAAAGATGTTGATATAAAGAAATTTTGTATGGTATTCAGCTTTGTTCGGGTATTTTCCCACATCATTATAGTTGTGCTTTTAAAGTTGTAGCAACGTTTCTGCCATCATCAGGCTTCTATATAAAGTCTGACTGAGTCAGACTTTAGCAGCAGTTTCTAAAGTCTGACTCACAGACGAACACAATACAGAAGCCTGATGATGGCAGACGAGATTCTGCTGAAACGTTGCTACAGCTTGAAAAGCACAACTATAATGACGTGGGAAAATACCCGAACAAAGCTGATTAACATACATATAAATACCCGCAAAAACTTAAGAAAACAAAGAAATTTTGATATATACAAATATTAAATGCAAAAACAAGATAGAGTATGTATTGTTTCTAAAATTCTTAGCATAAATGCATGTAACTGAAAAAAATGTTAGCTGTCTTCAAAAGCATTAACAGGTAACAAGCTAAATATCAGATGTGTGAAACTACAAGCCTAGTAAGCAAGATGCCAGCTGTAACTGCAAGCAGGGAAAAAAGAACAGTAGACCTTATGTGAAGAAAAGTAGGTTACACAGTTAAAACTGAAAATGTTGCTAGACATGGGTTTTTTTGGGGGGGTGTTTAAACTAAATGCTTTGACAGTATGATGTGCTAACAAGGGGAGGGAGCGGTGAGTCTTTGTTCTATGTTCACCTTTGTTGCACCCATATTTGCAAATACATTTGTTGAAAGGTGTCAAAATGCCTTTCTTTCGAGGATTCGATTTTCCCACTGGGAGAGCTCCGGCGCAAGGATACGGGCAACTGCTTGAAAGCTGGATCTTTTTATTTTTCAGGAAGGCGGAGAACAGCGAGAAGTCTGCGTTCCTGGGCTAGCTAGCTTCTTATGGTAAGTCCCTGTTTTTTTATACCCTTTTCTCCCTTTGTAAGTTGATTTTGTGTGAGTGTTTATATTTGTGCCTAATGTTTCAAATCCTGTTTGAGTTTGTCTTTATTCCTGCCGGAGGGCAAACTCCGCAGGGTGCGGAAGGCAAACTCCACAGGGTGGCCAGATTGTATCATTGGTTTTCTCTAATCTCTTTTAGCATTAAGATAGTTTTTCATATTTGTTTTGTGGCAATCTCCTGTCTGTCCCTTTTGTAATTTATATTTTGTGTCTTTTGTCTGTTTGTGTTGCTTGCTTGGTATGTCCTGTGTTTGTAAGGGTTTTCTAAATTATCTTTTGTTTCCTTTTCCTATTTGTCTAGTTTTCTTAATTACTTAGGCTTTTGTCTATAGGGATTCTTTAATACTTTTTATTTGATTCCTTTTCCTATGTAAGTTTGTTTTCTAGCTGACCTGATGTTCCCCTTGGGCTTTTCCTGTTTTTGTGTCTTCTTGAAGTTCCCTTTCCACACATTAATGAACTTTGGTGCTTTCAAGTTGTTGTCTCGGTTAGTTCCATAAGGAAACATGCACTGTTTGTAATAATGTGAATCTAACTGTTACCAGAAAAATGAATTAAAGAGTAGAATGAATTACAAAATATTCTTGATTACAGTTTTTTCAAATATATCAACATTTATTCAAATTGTTAACTATATAACCTATGAGTTATCTGCCATGCATCTGAATTTTGATCACATGACCATGGGAATACCACAATGATTGTAAGTGTAAAAAATGGTCAGGTCACCTTTTTCAATGATGTAGCTTCGAACAGCACGAAAAAACTTAAACCATCTTGTAAGCTGAGGACTACCTGTATTGTACTGTAAATAGTCCATTTTTATGAAATGCTAAAAAGTTAACTGGAATTTTGTTTAATAAACAGTTTCAAATTGATTCACTAAGAGCATAATCTTAAGCCGCTGTCAAACAGTACCAACAGATGGAAAGAGGATGTAAAACGGAGAGAAACACTTGCCATCCGTTGGTTAATGCGATGGATCCGTTCTGTACTACTGCATCCGTTTTTCATACTCTCTATCCGTCCAGCATCCATCTACTGACATTTCATCCGCTCAAAAAGTTTTGAGCTGCACAAATGTATCCAACACGTCCGTTATACATACGCTACGCATACGGAGAACATCCGTTATACGTCCATCATCATCCGTTACGCGTCCGCTATATCCGCTAGGCTTCCGCTGTGCATTTGCGCAACTCGCATCCGCTCCAGCGGAAAACGGACACAGAGAGGAAGCGAAACGGACGCGGAACGGACACGCAGCATTAGTAGCACGGACGGAGAAAGGATGAAAGCGAATGCAACTCGCACACAAAGCATTAAAACGGAAAAAACGTTCGTATAGGGGACGTATCTCGGATATTTAAGATGTCTGCAGGATGTCTAGAGGATGCAAAAGGACAACTAGCGGAAAACCTATATTTCCTATAAAAAGGGGGAGAAATCACCTGGATCTCACTTTCAGTCCAGCAGCCCTGCTGTGCAGACCTCTTCAGCCTTCATCTGGCTCTTACTCTTCCACAGCATCCAGTCATCTCCACCATGGATCATCACACACTCCTTTTGGAAGCCACAATCGTTCTACAACAGTGCGAAGCCATCTACAGACTCTTTCACCTGTTCTACGCGAAGAAAAGGAGGCGTCCAAGAAGTGTCTGGGTCCAAAGATTGATCGCGAGAAGAGCAGAGTACGGACAATATAACAAGCTGATGGTGGAGCTGAGGAACGGAGACCCTCGTGCATTCCAGAACTTCATGAGGATGCCGCCAGCCATGTTTGACGAAGTTGTGGAGCGGCTGAGACCCAGGTTGACCAAGCAGAGCACCAACTTCCGGCCCAGCCTGGACCCTGGACTCAAGGTGGCACTGATTCTGCGCCACCTGGCCTCCGGGACCACATACAGGAGCATGCAGTATGGCTGGAGGGTGCCACACAACACCATCAACATTGTGAGAAGTGGTGCAGGCCATCATCGAAGAATACCTGGAGGAGCTCCTCCAGTGTCCCTCCACTGAAGAAGGCTGGAAGAAAGTTGCAGAGCATTGGTATCAGAAGTGGAACTTCCCCCACACCGTTGGAGCCATAGATGGGAAGCACGTGGCCTGCAAAGCTCCAACCAACTCAAGGTCCACTTATCACAACTACAAGGGCTTCTTCAGCATCATCCTCTTAGCCATGGTCGATGCTGACTGCAAGTTCATGTACATTGATGCTTCAGGCAACGGGTCATCTTCAGATGCCCAGGTATACAACGCCAGTGACCTCAAGGAGGGTCTGGAACGCAACCTCATCATGGGCTTCCCAGATCCAGACCCCCTGCCCAAAGACACACAAGATGTGCCCTACTTCATCGTGAGGGATGACGCCTTCTCCCTCACAACCTACCTCATGAAGCCCTACACTTCCAGATGCCTCACCTATGAAGAGAGGATCTTCAACTACAGGCTGTCCAGGGCAAGGCAGGTGGTGGAGAACGCCTTTGGCATCCTGGCCAACAGGTTCCAGGTACTTCTCACCTCCATGCAGCATCGCCCACAGACCGTGAGGAACATCGTGGAAGCTTGCTGCATCCTGCACAATCTCATGTGCACCTGCTTCCCAGTGTTGCAGAACAGGCTCTTGGACCTCCAACAAGGCAATGGGGACATGGAGCCTGGTGAATGGAGGCAAGGGCGAAACCAGATAGACACTGTGGATGTGCAAGGCCCCAACAGAGCTTCATGTGAAGGGAAGAAGCAGCGCAACCTCCTGAAACACTGGTGCAACTCCCCAGCTGGAGCAGTGGAGTGGCAAGACAGGATGGTAGATGCTTAATGGATGCTTCCTTCAGCCTGTCTCATAACACTGATGAGATTGTGCCATGTATGTTGAGAGGCCCTACAATGAACAGGGCATTTAATAAAGAGTTGTGTTTATGTTGAAATGTGTGGATCAATGATTACATTGTTATTGATAATAAAGGGCTATAGGTGTGGCACCTGGGAGGGTGGACCATACAATCCCACTATGCTTGCACTGGAGGTTTATCTATCCCATAGCTATTACCCATCCCACAGGTATCTCTGCCCATCCCACAGGTATCCCTGCCCATCCCACAGCTATTACCCATCCCACAGGTATCCCTGCCCATCCTACTGCTATCCTTACCTATCCCACAAGCATGCAAAGGCTTAGACCATTTCTTAAAGTTTCCACCAAGACTTTATTGACTAAAAGAACTGAAACAAGTGTGTGAAGCAAAGATAATCTTTATTAATGACAAACTATAAAAGAAAATGACCCAAGTGTCCCAAGCAAAGATAAAGTCAACAGGTAGCAACCCAGTCTCTGGCACTCTTCTCAGTCACTCTGAGGCGTGCCCATAGTCTCAGGGGTGAAGGGTCCAGGTGCTGTGGAGGTGGCTGCTGCTGGAGTGCTGGTCTGAAGCGCCATTGGGGTGCCTGGCCCCGAGAGGACAACAGGGGATGGTGTGTGGAGGAAGCTCTCAGAGAGCTAGCTCAGTCTTGTGATGTTGAGAGCCCCTTCCTCCAGGACATGGGGTGTCAGTCCCAAGACCGATGACAGATGTTCTGAGGCCGGGCTTGGCTGTGGGGTGGAGGAAGGAGGAGTGTAGTGGGGCTGTCTGGTCTGCAGGTGAGCGAGGTGAGGCGTGGGTGGCATCTGTGGCATGGGTGGCATCTGTGGCGTCGGTGACATCTGTGGCGTCGGTGGCATCGGCACCGGTGGCGTACGATGAACCTGTGCCTGGACTGGGAAGGGCTGCCTGTGCTGCTGGAACTCCTGGTAGCCGTAGCCTTGGTAGGTGAGGGCCTGTGGAACGCCTTGGAAGGACTGTGACATCACCTGGGGTGGAGGAGCAGACCTGGACTGGGTTGGAGCAGGTTCATCTGGGCCTGGAGGGTTGTGGAGAAGACCAGTGATCCTGTCCTTGATCACCTGGTACTGTGATTCGGACATGTCCACGAGGGTCTGGTTGACATAGGTGAGGAAGGGCTTGCGGTTTGAGGATGGAATGTACCAGCTGAGAGAGGAGATCTACGCTACTTTTGATGGTGTTCCTGATCTCCAGAAGGACAGTGTGGCTCTGCCCCTCCAGTCTGGCTCTCTGCCTGCTTTCTGTGGAGGTGGAGCTGGGGGTGGATGCGGGTTGGTCTCTGGTAGAAGTGCCCTCTCCTTGCTCCCACTGCGTCAGGGGGTCCTCCACGCGCTCCGCCACGGGGAGTGCAGCTGTCGGGGGGGGGTCTCCGTCATGGGGCGCTCCACAGATACCTGCCTGGACACAGGAGCTGACTCTTGGCCAGAAGAGGACTGGCTCTCTGTGGGCTGCCTGAGAGAGAGGGTTGTCAGAGGGGCTGCTCCTCGATGGCGGATCTCACCCTCCAAGAAGCTGCACTTGGCCATCACGTAGGTCTCCCGGTCCGTCAGCTTGACCGTGGCCTGTGCAGTTTTCTTGAGGTGCAGCTTCCCATACCAGGTGTGCATGTGCTTCCACCAGCCAAGGGGGACCACTGAAGTGTAGCCCAGGCTCTCCACCTTCTCTCTCCAAGCAGCCTGCTTCCTTTTGGTGATAGAGCCTGTGTCCCTTCCGCCATAAATACTCCTTCTCCCTCAGCCATTCCAGCACCACATCCTCATGTTCCTCTTTGATGGAGTATTGCCTCCTCTCCCATTCACGCGTATGCCTCTTCCTCCCTCTGGCAGGGCCATCTGGGCCCTCATCAGAGGGGCTTCGAGGTTCTAGGGGCTGCTCCACCACACCAGCAGCAGCAGCAGCAGCAGCAAAAACAGCAAAAGCAGGACCAGCAGGACCAGGATCAGCAGCAGCAGAATAAGCACCAGCAGGACCAGCAGGACCAGGATCAGCAGCAGGACCAGCAGCACCAGCAGGACCAGGAGCACCAGGAGCACTAGCAGGACCAGGAGCAGCGCCAGTAGAGTAAGCACCAGCAGAAGCCCCAGCACCAGGAGCAGCGCCAGCAGAGTAAGCCCCAGCAGAAGCCCCAGCACCAGGAGCAGCACCAGCAGAGTAAGCACCAGCAGAAGCACCAGCACCAGGAGCAGCGCCAGCAGAGTAAGCGCCAGCAGAAGCCCCAACACCAGGAGCAGCGGCAGCAGAGTGAGCACCAGCAGAAGCCCCAGCACCAGGAGCAGCGCCAGCAGAGTAACCACCAGCAGAAGCCCCAGCTCCAGGAGCAGCGCCAGCAGAAGCACCAGCAGAAGCAGAGTCAGCACCAGGGGGTGGGATGGTGGCCCTGTCCTTCTTGCCAGCTGGCAGCAGATGGCACAGGCTTCCTCTTCTTTCCCATGGTTGTTGGCTGGCTGGAGCTGTGTCTGGCAGCAGGTCTTTCCTCTGAGTGGTGACCTGCTTGTGAGCTGCTTCCCTTTATATCCGCGGGGCTGACGCAATGCATCCCCCCCGCATGCGCAGTGAACACTTTGCATCCGCTAGGCATCCGCTAGGCTTCCACTCGGCATCCGCTTCATCCACTCGGCATCAAAGTAATACTTCAGTTTTGTGTACTTAATGATCAGTGATGCATACCATTGCCATATGAATAAAAAACAACAGTTTAAATGTTACCTTTATTGTTAAGAACAATTGTTGATATGCCACTAGAAGGAAGCCAAATACTCAGAAGTCTCACTTGCATACTGGTCCTTTAAACTCAGGCACTCCAGTTTGTCATGTAGATGATAAAAAATTGATCTCTGAATTTGATAGAGAGGCTAAATTTTGCGAAGCTGCTTTTTCATGCCTTCTAATAACATGAACCACAAATTCATCAGGCAAAGCAAAGCATATTTATTAAGGGGGGAGAAGTCAGGGTACAGAATCGGGTAGCAGCAGACTGTTCTCCACGAATATGGACTAGGTGCTGGTCACTCAGTGTTAGTCCAGTTATATAAAGAGCTTGTTCGTTGTTCTGTTTAAACTCAGCAAGCTTCTTGGTATCGTCCTCATTATGGATCTCAAGCATTTACATCCGGTGGGTCTTGAACTACATTCTATAACTCTTCTCTACACAGAAGTAGACTGCACTTCATAGACCAGGAAACATAGTTTATTCCATCCAACCGGGTTATCAGTGATAGACTTGTTGAAATGTCTTGTGCCATTTTACCAGGATAGTAAACCACAATTAAACAGTAAACAGCTGTCTGTATACAGTACTGTGTATTCACACCAACTCTCAGTTATTTGAGCCCGGTATGGCCTGCGCCCATAGTCAGTGTTGAGGTAATTCCACGTTAGGAGAATGAGCGCATACAGGGAGATGTATTTAGAATAGTGTTTGAATAATACACATACAGCACACGGATACACTGTACAGTAAGTGTAGGTTTTTACTTCCAGAAAGTTTAAACAAAGTTCAAAACAAGCAATACAAGTCAATTCACAGTTAAATCAGTCAGTGTTCATTTCAGGGATAATCCTTTCAATATCAAAGTCCAATATCAAAAGAGAGTTCAGTAACAGACTTACATCAACTCAAGAATAACGGTCAATATGAAAAAATGGAGGAATGGCAAAACTCTTTCCAACAGAAGGAAACAGACTCACTCACACTCTCTTCTGAGACTAAAACAACCCAGGTTTCTGGCTCCATCTTATGGCCATTTGCAGAACCACACCCAATTGCAGT
The DNA here is from genome assembly GCA_015471245.1 of Laticauda colubrina. Taxonomy (NCBI): domain Eukaryota; kingdom Metazoa; phylum Chordata; class Lepidosauria; order Squamata; family Elapidae; genus Laticauda; species Laticauda colubrina. The sequence goes on from BLBF01000053.1 coordinate 1,732,942, forward strand.
TTTTGCATGCTCTTAAAGATACAGTATTAAAATGTCTATCCTGGTTTATATATTTCCAACCCAAATACCTGTTAGGTGACTTACATTCCTAACAGTACAAAAACACATGCTACTGTATATATATTTGGTGTAAGTGATGTATCAGAAAGCAACAAATCTATCAGGGACATTAATTAGATGTGAGGATGAAACAGCAACATTTCAAGGAAGGAATCTGTATTTCAAATTAATTTTCTGAAAATTATAATATATATTGCTATATAGATAGCAATGTTGTCTTCACATGAAGATGTTGTCTTCACATGAATACTTTAATGGAGAAGGCTTTATCAAGACTACAAAGAGAATTCCAATCAAAACGTTTAGGAAGAGGATGATTCCAGATGCGTCTGAAGGTATCAGAATTGTTCATGGAGGCATGCCCTTCCTAAATAATTTCATTGTCTTGATTTTTAGGTGTGGGACTCTGTGTCTTTAGTACTATAGAAGCCTCCTGAAATTCCTGGCTCACAAAATAATAGCAAAATGCATCCAAGCAGCAATTAGCATTAGCAAGAATAACAGCAACATTTAGAAATAGAGTTTCTTTAAATGTAGAACAGCTAGCATTTTTGGAATCTATGAAACTAATGAAATATACAACATGAAGTGGTGAAAAGCAGATGATGAATGTGGTCATATTTGCCAGAATAATGTTGATTGCTTTCTGAATTAGATTTTTTTCACGAAGATGAATCATTTTCTTTCTTGTTAGTTTTTTAATTATTTGAATAGAAACTCAACATAATTAAAGGTATAACAAATCCCCATATTACTGCACCAAAAGAAGGCACCGATATTCTGTAAATTGTTCAAAAGCAAATTCCTTTGTACTCATCTTTATCCACATATATAGATACAAGTACAATACTTATAATTATGATCCAGAAAAGTCACAGACAAGCACTGACTTTAAAGGAGACCTGATATTCTTTGCTTGGAGAGGATACCTTATGGCGATGTATCTATCAAGTGCTATGATGGTAATAAGGTAGATGCTCATGTATCGGTTGATAAAGTACACATTTATAAGCAAAGTGAAAAGAAATAGACAGTCTGTTATGGCTAAATTAGTCATATATACACTCGTTTTAGTCCATTTGATTAGTTTGCAACAGATATCCTTAAGGCAAATACATTTAGGATAACTCCAATAAAGAACATTGGTGCATAAATGATTGCTTGACCAAGAAAAATGTTTTTAACCAAATGAATGCTGCTGCAGTTCATTTTTGGGGAATCATTACGGTACAGTAATACTGTAAAAGAAATATTCAAAATGGTTATGTTTGTAATATTTTTATTATTTATTATTTATAATTAAAATATTTATAATCATATTAAGCATTATATTTTATACTTATGTACAAAGTACAGTTATTCCCATAGAACAGATGGGAACTACCCTAACTGACAAAATAGGAAAGGAATTACTTAAGGCCTCCACCAAACTACCGTAGTGTTTCCTCTAATTGGCACCCAAATATTCTTAAACAATTATGGGTACACCTGAACAACTCCCCCTCCTTCTCCCTCTCTCTTTTCTGGATGTCTTTATAATAAGCAGGGGTGGGATTCAAATTTCTTAACAACAGGTTCTGTGGGCATGGCCTAATTTGTGGTCGTGGCCTGGTGATCACGTGACTGGGTGGGCATGGCTTGTATGTAAATATTGTAAATATTTATGTAAATATTGATTTTTTTATTTTTTAAAAAAGCAACTTTTATCCAAAACCAGGCAAACAGGCAGGCAGATTGAGTTGCTCCCAGAATCACAGATTCACTCGCAGATCTACCATTCTTCAATCTGCTATCTGAGTCTGCACTGAGAAATAGAAGCTTCAGTCCTAAGGAAGGTTCAGCTCTGCTTTTAGATAAGTTAGAAAGCAAGAAATCCAATGATTTCCTGCTTTCTAGCTAATCTAAATCTCCAGGCACAGTTGATCGTCAGAACAGCTGATGGTTGAGGAAAAAAAAGGAAAAATAGCAACTACCAAAAATTAGGCTAACACAGGCAAGCTGGATGGAGCACATGCTAGGGAAGGAGTGAGTGGGCAGGGAGAGGTAGGACCAGTCAGTGGTGCGATTTGCTGGTTCTCTGAACTGGGCAGAATCAAAACAACTGGTTTTATAGAACAGGTCTGACCAGTAAAATCCCACCCCTGATAATAAGCTTGAACAATGTAGATTTTCATTTAATCATGCTGCTAATATAAAGTATAGATTGTGCTTGAGATTGCAGAGTTTCAGCAATTATTTTAAAAATATTTTAATTATAAATTTGAATATTTTTACATTTTGCATCTTGTAAATTATTTTTAATCAAAATAGATTGTGCTATGTAAATTGCATAAGCATAAGGGCGTGGATAAGTGTACCAACGTGCCTACCATCCCTGTCCTATTGTTTTTTTTTAATTTTTCTTATATGTATCCATGTATTCATAACTATGTTTTTTACTTATATCTATTATCTTGTAAGCAATTGATAAAAATAAATAAATAAAATAAAATAAATAAATGTAAATAGATATTAGACATTGCCATGAGAATGCTTCAAGAGGAAAAAGAAATTTTAGTCTTGAACTCTGACTTGCAAAGGATCTTTTTCCAGAGTTCATATCTGTATTTGGTTTGAAACAAAATCAGTTATTTATATAGTACTGAATTGTTGCCTGCTGTATAGTCTGCAAATAATTATTTTTGAAAACTGCAGTATAAGGCTGTGTAAATGCAATATTTGCTTATAGTTGCTAAAGTGATAGGCAGAATCATGTAACTGAACATTTTTCAAACTAATTAGTGATCAGCTGCAGTGTGGTGCTTATGGATAGATGTTTCCATTTTTTAAAATGAAAAATATGGGGAAGGCATTGAAAACTTACAGTGAACAATATAGTTGTCAGGCTATACAATAAGATTTTATGACTGAAGCATGACAATTATAAGAATGAAAGTCTTATCTGAATCTAGACATTTTTACCTAAAAGAACTTACTTTTCAGAATTTTAAGGAATTCACTATATTCTTCTGTTTGTTTCCACCTTGGTTTCTTCCCCTCTCTCTTTAGGATGATGAATCCTTTTGTTCAGCGTGCTTTTTATTCATTGCTCTTTCTTCTGTTCGATTAATCAACTCTCTCATATTCCTGTGTTGAAACAGTTTCATATACTAACACTGAGATCAGAATGTCCATATCAACATTCAAAATCAAGATAGGTTTGCAGAAATTCAAAAAAGCCGAACTTGATAATCTTTGGGGTTTCCCCAAAAATGACTTCATTTTTTTCCCATAAAGTTTTTTATTTTTAAATTTATATCAATATTATTGCATGGACAGTTTGGTGCTGAGTATCATTTATTTTAATACAAAATAATAATGATACAGATGAAAATTACTACATTAATCAAACTTATGTAGTTGTAATGTTATACATATTTATGTCACCATCTAGTCCTTCTTTGGTTATTCAATATTTGCTACATCCTTCTAATAGTAATAACATTATTCTCGAGCATACCTGATATCACCCTTTTTCAAAATCTGATCTTAACCTCTACGATTCACTTTAAATGTGTTATGCAAAAATATGTATAACAATATTCCCCCATTCTTAATGTCTTAATCTATTCTAATTCTTAGTACAGCCAATCTTGTTTTTAATGTCTTCTTAATGTCTTAATTCATTCTTAATGTCTTAATCTATTCTAATTCTTAGTACAGCCAATCTTGTTTTAAAAAAATGATCCTTTCTATCCATCATCCCTCATTCTCTTAGAAGTTTCACTTCTTCTCTTTTTAACCCGCCTCCCATGCTCCTCCCTTTGATCCTTATCTACATCTTTCATATTCAACCCAACCATTATTTCCATCTCCACTATTTTTGCTGCCAATCCACCTATGAATCTGCCAAATCCTCTGTCTTTTTTCCAAAAATATCTTCCGATTTATTCAGTTCCATTTTTCTACCTCCTAATATATATTCTCCCAACTTTGTTTCACCCAACTTTATTAGCTCCTCCTTCTTTTCTCTTTGTTCTATTTGTTGTATAGTCTGTTCTAACTCATCCTCTAAGCTTCCAGTTATCTCCCTTGTTTCCTCAATTTTATCATCTTGATTCATTGTTCCTTGTTGCATATTTTTAGTCTTTCCCGTTATGTCTTGTAACAAATCTTTTATCTCCCTGAAATTTCCCATCTTAAAACCTTTGAAGAATCAACAGTTTCTTTTTGAAGTGCCTCCAATTCTTTCTGATGAGCCATCTGATAGTCCAAATATTATTTAATGTTCTGTCAATAACCTGTCACTGCTCAAGAGTCTATTCTTGTTGACCTCCCAAAGCCAACAAGTATGTGTGTGTGTGTGTGTGTGTGTGTGTGTGTGTGTAAGTGTCTGCTTGTGGTAATTGGATGGATTCTACGGTTTGGAAGGATGGGGATTGAGGTGAAAGTAGGGAGAGATAAGTGAGCAATTGGCAGGCAATACCATCTTGCTCATGATAGACAAAGCAATAATGGCTGCTATTTTTTTGTCTGTTTTGAAGGCAGTCTTGATGTGATGCCTGTGTAGTATCTTACTGATTTTATCTGTAGTACCTCTTATGTAGGGCAAGACAGCTGTTCCATAGGTCTGTTGGTCTTCTAGGTCTCTGTTATGTCTTGGTGTTTTTTTGTGGATCAAATTGGTGATTTTGTTTTTTGGGAAGCCATTGGCTGTCAATACAGACAAAAAAATAGCAGCCATCCTGAGAAACCCCAAAGATAAAATTGACCTGGAAAACCAAGGCTTATACGAAGTTCCCTGTGCATCATGTCCGGCCACATACATTGGACAGACCAATAGAAGAATAAGTACCGGCCTAGATGAACACAAAAATGCAGTAAAAAAGCTGGAACACACCTCCTCACTAGTCCAACACATGAAAACCACAGGTCACAACATCAACTTCAATGGCACTAAAACTCTAGTCACTATCGAAAACCCCAACCACAGAATCATCAGAGAAGCCATAGAGATGACCTGAAAGCATGAATAGAAGAGATGATTCCAGCAGACTGTCAATCATTTGGAAACCTGCACTCTCAAATAGAAAGATCTCCATGGCACAAAACAGACAAACACCTGAGCACAGACAGACTCCCTCTGATGCCTCCAACTCAAACACCCCCCCCACCAGGCACCCAGGTGAAACCAAGCTTGCTGATGAATAGCAACCATCCTTTCACACGAAGCCAAACTGCACTGAAAGCCTCCAACACAAGAACAGTGTTGCCAGCCAATCAAAGCCACAAAACAGACAGAAGAAACCAGAAACACCAATCAATCAAACTCCAAGTCCAGTGAACACAGGCCCAGGCTCCTAGCCAATCAGAATGGACCAGCCTCGAATTTGAAACCAAAAGCTGTGAGACACACATCTATATATATATCTATATATCTATATATCTATCTATATCTATCTATATCTATCTATATATATCTATATATATCTATATATATCTATATATCTATATCTCTATATCTATATCTATATCTATATCTATATCTATATCTATATCTATATCTATCTATCTATCTATCTATCTATCTATCTATCTATCTATATATATATATATATATATTTGTTTTCTTAGGTTTTCGCGGGTACTTACATGTGTGCTGTTTAGCTTCCTTCGGGTATTATCCCACGTCATTGTAGTTCTGTTAAAGTTGTAGCAACGTTTCAGCAGAATCTCATCTGCCATCTTCAGGCTTCTGTGTGGATATGGGTCTTACAGCTCCTGGTTTTAAATTTGAGGCTGGTCCATTCTGATTGGTTGGGAGCCTGGACCTGTTTCATTGGACTTGGAGTTTGATTGATTGGTGTTCCTGGTTTCTTCTGTCTGTTTTGTGGCTTTGATTGGCTGGCAACAGTCTGTTCTTGTGTTGGAGGCTTTTAGTGCAGCTTGGCTCCGTGTGAAGGGACGGCTGCTCTTCATTAGCAATTTATTATTAAATTAAATTAAATTAAATTAAATTAAATTAAATTAAATTAAATTAAATTAGCAATTGCTAATGAAGGAAGTAAGGGAGGGAGGGAGGGAGAATAGGAAGACAAGAAGTAAAGAAATTTTATGTGGCTGTCTGCCAGATTCTCACAAGGAAACTCAATGGGAAAGACAGAAGGACATCAAAAGTGTCGCCCTTTTCCACTGCTCTTTTGCTCATTCATAATAATTCTGTTTCTCTGCTTAGGTAAGGAAATATCTCTGAAACAATGACCCAATTGGATACAGGTTGTCCAGTAGCATTTAATATGAAAACATATTTTTTTCCAATTCTGTGTACTGGCAAGATAATGCATTTTAGATATGAATAGGTTGAGCACAATTATCAACCTTTGATCACCGGAACATGAGATTATTGAATATCTTCAGCCAGTTAGTTTGATAGTTTATCTCCTCTTTCATGCAATGTTTCCTTTTTAACCTACAGAAGTAGTAAAGTTCACAGATACTGCTGTATTCTGGACTAGCTGAAGCTTCCAAATGCTTTTTAAAGATAATCACCCATATAATACATTGCAATATTCCAATAGGGAGCTACCAAAGGCATAAGGGACTGTAAACAGTGCCTCCTGATCAAGAAATAGATATAAGAATCATTTGTGCAAAGACTGTCTCTCAGTTGGCCCAGAAGAATCCCATAATAATATTAAAAGCTAAGAGATGAAGAATGATCAGAATTGTTTCGTTCCAAATCTGACATCCACAAGCATAATCAATGCTGTCTTAGTGCTACATTGTGGTCTGAACCCAGACTAACAGGCCAGATGATTTGCTTCCTTCGGGGCCCTTTGAAGCTTGAAACCTACAACAATTTTCTCCGAAAAAGTATGTTAATTTATCCAGTACAGGTGCAGCCAGCATTGAATCACTGCTTCCTTCAAGGCACATGGAATTACCCCTTCCTGCAGGGAGGCATTTGCCACCGCTTGAACCCAGTCTCTTCCCAAGAGAAACTAATCAGGCAAGAGTGGCATAGATCTAACACAGAGATGGCTGGGTCCAGCATCCCAAAGATCTGGTCTACTTCCTCAGGTGAAAGTAGATCAAACTCAGATAACTGAGCTAGACTGTATCTCAGTCATCTCCAAAGGGTCTAAACAGCTAGAGTCCAACTCCACTTCTTTTTTTTAAATAGACTTTATTGAATTTTTATTACATTAAAAACATAAATAGATCACTCAATAACAGCTATTTGTAGTGCTTATCGTATGACAATAATTTGTGCATTATTTACAGGTGTTAATTTATGTGTAATTACATTCTTATTCTATTACTTATATTTAATAATTACCTATCCTTTACCCATTTCTAAAGCAGAGTGACTTTATCCATCAGATGAGGAGCACAATTATCATAATGAGCCTTCAGAGAACCTCTGACTTCTCCTTACACAGGAGAAACTGGGTCATCCAAAATAAGGTCACTGGGAAACTATCTGAAGGCTGTCAGGATTCCTGCAGTTACCCCCATTTAAATCATGAGTCTCGAGCCAAACTTCCAAAACTTAAAAAGGATTTATTGGGAGTTAAAAGACCTGGCACTGCCATAATAAAGGTGGAAAAATTAACATGTTTTTAAAAATCTTTATTACTACAAAGTAGTCCTTAATGTAGGGTTTTCAGTATTCAATGTTTCAGAAGCTTGACAATCACAATATGACAATGAATTTCCATGAAATAGAGGTTTACCAGACTACTTTAAGTAAATACTTACAGTACACCACTGTTAAAATAATTTTCAGATGGTGATCTAGCTTGCTTGCTTATTTATTTGTTAAATCCCACTTTCATGACCCTTACTTCTAATTTTTGTAAACTCAACCAATCTAAACATATTTAGTACAGATAAACACCTGAGTCTCCTTTAATCTAAGATGATACTTATATTTAATCATGTCATTTCCCCATATTACACATGCAGGTAATTGAACTGAGTCATTGAATCGTACTATGTGCCATATTAATGGAAGTCTACAAAGCAATGCACATGCTGTATTTGTACAAATATTTCATTTATATCTATTAGCCATAGGGAAATGCTGTAGAAAATTGCCAGCTGAAAGTTTTAGAGAATGTTTGCTTATCAGTATACAAAACATGCAGGAAGAGGAAGTTTCAAAAAGCTCCCTCTGACATACTGCCTACAGTTTCCAAAGTGACATTTAAAAATTGTTAACAAGAACATCTATCTGAATACTGAATCTATCTGGTGTATCAGTATCTATTGCAAAATACTAGTTTCTGAGCAACAGAAAGAGCCTATGTGAAAAGTTGTCAATTGTTTGGATATAAAAAGCTATTGAAGTAAGATGACGACAAACAGACTTCATGTGAACAATCAATACATTCATTTGAGGGGTTTCTATCTTTTGTTTGGGCTACTGTTCTACATATTTTTTATGTACTGTAAACTTTTGCAGTGAGATCACAAAACCGTATAAATAATTCCAAGTTGCAGATAGCCATCAAATTACAGGGATATTACCAATTGAAATAAGCTCTCATACACCTCAACTACATAGACCTGTTTATATGCTTGTCTTCCATCCTTGGAAAGGGAGAAAAGTAGGCCAATAGAAACACTGCTGCCCCATAGCCTACACATCTTTTACCAAGCTGAGGCATGGTAAATTACTGGCTTAGCAAGGAGCCAATAATGCTGCCCTCACAAAAAGTAATGTGGGTTGCCCTCCTCTTCCATGGACTTACATAAAAGGGGGTGAAGTTGCCATTGAAACATTCAATATTGGTTATGCATAATACTGAGATGATATATAAAAGGAAGCTCAGCTAATCAACACATTTATTTTAAAATATCTATTCAATCAATCAAGATTCAATACTGCTACTGCACTGCAGTGAGTTTTTGGACAGGAAGACAAAATAACTGAATTGCTATGCTTCCCTCCACACCCAGTTAAATGAAAATCTACACACTACAAAATTTCTTGTTGTCATGACTTTTATAGGGCAACCATTTTTGAATTCAAATGGGTTAACTTACAGAATGAAAATACAGGCTTGTGACTCCCAAGGGAATAAAATTTGGGAATGATGTGACTTTTTCATTGCTACTGACTCCTGTTGCGATCACACAACCTTCATTTTTAATGTTTTGTGACAGTTTCCCAGCTAGGCTGCTAACACCCCCCCCCCTCCGCCCTGAAACAAGTCATTTATCTGTCTGCTGGAAAGAGAAGGGAAGGGGAACGGGAGGAAAGATTTCTGATGCTCTGTATTAGATTTGTACAAGGAAACTCAATGTAGAAGAAACTGGAAGTCACTCCTGATCCTATTATTATTAATTTTTTTGGCTGCCCTTGGTTATTCTGTTTCACTATCTAGGTAAGGAAATATATTTGAAATGATGACCCCATGGGGGATGGGTAAACAATTAAAAGCAAATGCAGTGGATATTGGTCAGGGTTCATGTAAAATCTATAGTTTTTAATTATCATTTGGAGGAGGAGCCAAAAATGACAGCCTGAATCACAAAATGCCTTGGCAAAAGGCTACCAATGAGATAAGATGCTGCATTTTTAGGACCTGTGAAATGACAAAGCATCTTTTCAAAATAGAAAGCTGGTTCTGTATATTTTTCATTTCTTGAAGAGTTACAGATATACTTGGTATTTGCCTATGTTCACCATTACTATGCTTTTCAAACGGACTTTTCAGTATATTTAAGCACAGCCGCTTCATCAAGATTAGTGTTGGAATATAATTTTTTTTTAAAAAAAAAACCTGCCAATTCTGTTACTATTTCTGATCTTGAATGTAACAGTTTTGACTCTTTAACTCTTTGACTCTTTTGACTCTTTATGGCATTTTTTGGTGTTTCCTATGTCTAAGATAATAAGGTAATAGATTTCCTAGTATATTTGCATGTTCAAAATTTTTCTATTTAGCAAATTTTATTTTATCTGTAATTCTTCCATTTCTAATAAATTTAATTGTAGGGCATTTAATAACCCTGAAGTAGTTAGCTGGAGAAGCAGAAGACCATTTGCTTTCTGTTTCCAGCAGAGAAGAGAAGGGCTCTACCTAATTTCTTCTTCAGTTTCAGTTTCAGTCTCTATTTCAGCAGCGTCATACAGGCGGCCAGGCCATACCCACTCCAGCTTTGCAAAGACAAAAAAAGTGCTGATGTGTCACAATTGTCATGATCCAGCCTGCAATGCAATCGAGTTTGACAGCACTGTCAGTGTATTTCAGTTGAATCACTTCACATCCATACAGTTTCAAATTCTAATTTCACTTCAGCTAATGAAATGTCATGAAGCAAATAAGAATAGAAGCAATGACTTTACAAAACTTTTATTAGAAATTTTACATCTTTGGGTCCTTCAGAGTTATTTCAAATTATTTTAAAGAACATTATTGACAAATCAGACATTGATGCTTTACAGATTTAAACTGAAAAAGATGCAAACACTTCTTAATAGAACAATTCTTTACAGCATATAAAAATAGCAAAGAAACATCCTTGAGACAAGATACATTTTGGAGCAAAAATGAGAAGTATTTAATATTGGCTGGAATTTGAATCTTGAGTAGTTCTTTTGATCCAAGACTATTAAAAATATAACATTATTGAATGACCTAATTGCCTTCAAATGATTTTTGGAAAACAATATTTTCAGGTATGTGAAATTGGTTAAAGAGGACATCATATACTTGTTTCAGATGCTGGCTGCATGGAGTAATTCACATGGCACCATTTCATATAGAAAGAATGCATAATTACAGTTTGCTCCAATTATCCAAATTTTAGTTGAGGGGGGCTATTTTATGCAACCTCCACAGATACCTCTTCAGTGCCTTGGGAAGTTCTATATTTCCCCTTCATATCATTAAGATACTTGAAAAATTAGATAGTGATCTGACTAAAGAAATTGAAATAAATGTATATAGATTAATTGTAAAACAGCTGGTGTTTATCCAGTTGGTTTTATATATACTGGTAAAATACTGATGTTACCTTCTACAAATTGCATCTGTATTCCTCAAAACCTTAAATTTTGTTATGTATAATTACATACTGTACTTAAAGCTGATAATGAATTGGAATCTTATAAGGAATTTATTATTTCATTAACTACAAAGTTATTCAAATGGATGTTGGCCCTCTTTCATATACGGGCTACATTCTGGTTATATGCTGTACATAAGGAATACATGAAACTAAAAAGTAGCTAGAATAAGGATAGCACAATAACCACGTAAAAGTTTGGCTAGCCTAGTTCTATGGTATGACCATAATGTTACCACTGTACAGGTAGTCCTTCACATACAATCACAAGAGCCCAAAATTTCTGTTAAGTGAGACATTTGTTAAGTGAGTTTTGCTCCATTTTATGACCTACCTTGCCATAGTTGTTAAGTGAATCACTGCAGTTGATAAGTTAGTAACACAGGTTGTTAAGTGAATCTGGCTTCCCCATTGACTGCTTGTCAAGTTTGCAAAAGGGGAATGACATGTCCTTGGGACACAGCAATGGTCATAAATATGAACCAGTTGCCAAGCATCTGAATTCTGATCACAGGATCATGGGGATGCTGAAAAGGTCATAATTGTGATAAACGGTCATAAATCACCTAAAGAAACAGTACCATTGTAACTTTGAATGGTCATTAACTGAACTGTTGTAAGTCAAAGATGATCTGTAATCACAATATTTCAGAATACTCTTTTGACCTGGAAAAGATATTAATTGTTCACCAACAACATTATATTAATATATTTGTTTTTCTTTTAAAACAACAGTATTAAAGTCAGTGGAGCAAATTACTTCAGAAATAATACCCAAAGTGGCCCTTTCATATCTATTAATATGAAGATATCTGAACAAAGTCAAAGTATCAAAGCAAGCCTCGGGAAGGCAAAAAAAAAAAGTTATATTTGAAACAGTGGCAAGGTGAAACAAACATAACAAAATGATGTTGAAATATGCATTAGGTTGCTAGGATGGATGCAAGTGCTCCTCTTTGTTTGATAAAAGGAGGTCTGATCATTCTGAGGTACTAATCATGGACACAAAAAATATTGCCGGCGAAATTATACCAAGTGCTCGTCAGTTGCACAGTTGCAGGCCCTGAAACAGTGATCTGAGGATAGTTTGGAACAAAGTTGCCAAGGTTGGAGACCCCTGGTTTAGAGCAGGGCTGTCAAACTCCCGTCCCATGGCCCAGATATGTCCTGTGCTGGCCACGCCCATGCCCAGTTTAGCGAAGAAGGAAAAAAGTCCCAATATGTGATGACATCACTTTGACATCCCTGGTTTAGAGCTACTGCTTTTCAATTTATAAGACTGAACTCAGAATAGCCTCTGCCAGTATTTTCCTCACTGAAACTAAGAGGGTGGAGAGTTGGGGAACTACAGCATGACAAAAACAGTACCCCTGCCAATATTTCAGTTTGGAAAGTGACTTAAACAAGCTGTCACAACACATTATTGTCTTAGCAGTTTAGTTCTCTTGATGAATCAGCTAAAATGAAACAGTCTGGTCCATGTGCTCAGAGGAAGTGTATTGTGTATGAATAGTGAGTGTGCATATGAATATTCATATGTGAAAACAGCAACATTCCTGTCTAAAGCCCATGTCACACTGAACCAATGGATGCAAAGAGAATGTAAAACGGACAAAAAACCTTGCCATCCGTTCGAAAACGCAATGTACTCACTGCCTCCGTTTGGCTTCCTCTCTATCCGTCCAGCATCCGTTTATGGACATTTCATCTGCTCCGAACGTTTTGGGCTGCCTAAAACTTTTGCGCGGAAAATGTATCCAGTTCGTCCGTTCTGCATCCGCTACGCATCCGCTATATCCACTAGGCATCCGCTACGCATCCGCGCAACTCGCATCCGCTCAGACGCAGGGAGGAAGCGGAATGGACACGGAACTGATGCAGAATGGATGCCTAGCGGATGCAGAATGGAAACAGCGTTTAAAGCGGAAAAAACGTTCGCAGAGGGGACCTATCTCGGATATTAAGGATGTCTACAGGATGCCTAGAGGATGCCTAGAGGATGCCTAGCGGAAAACCTATACTGCCTATAAAAAGGGGGAGCAACTCGCCTGCATCTCACTTTCAGAACAGCAGCCCAGCGGTGCAGACCTCTGCAGCCTTCATCTGGCTCTTCCTCTTCCACAGCATCCAGTCATGTCCACCGTGGATTGTGACAAAGTCCTTTCGGCAGCCACCATCCTTCTGCAACAGTGCGAAACCATCTACAGGCTCTGTGAACTCTACTACGGGAAGAAAAGGAGGTACCCAAAAAAAGTCTGGGTCCAAAGATGGTTTGCCAGAAGAGCAGAGGACGGACTGTACAACAAGCTGATGGTGGAGCTCAGGAGCGAAGACACTCGGGTGTTCCAGAACTTCATGAGGATGCCTCCAGCCATGTTTGACGAAGTTGTGCAGCGCCTGACACCCAGGTTGAGCAAGACAAACACCAACTTCCCGCCCAGCCTGGAACCTGGGCTCAAGGTGGCACTCACTCTGCGCCACCTGGCCTCAGGGACCACCTACAGGAACATGCAGTATGGCTGGAGGGTGCCACCCAGCACCATCAGCTTTGTGGTCAGAGAAGTGGTGCAGGCCATCATCGAAGAATACAAGGAGGAGCTCCTCCAGTGCCCCTCCACTGAAGAAGGCTGGAAGAAAGTTGCAGAGCAGTGGTATCAGAAGTGGAACTTCCCCCACACCGTTGGAGCCATAGAGGGCAAGCACGTGGCCTGCAAAGCGCCAGCCCAGTCGGGGTCCACTTATCACAACTACAAGGGCTTCTTCAGCATCATCCTCTTTGCCATGGTCGATGCTGACTACAAGTTCATGTACATTGATGCTTCAGGCAACGGGTCATCTTCAGATGCCCAGGTATACAACGCCAGTGACCTCAAGGAGGGGCTGGAAAGCAACCTCATGGTGGGCTTCCCAGATCCAGACCCCCTGCCCAATGACATGCAAGATGTGCCCTACTTCATCGTGGGGGATGACGCCTTCTCCCTCACAACCTACCTCATGAAGCCCTACACCTCCAAATACCTCACCCGTGAAGAGAGGATCTTCAACTACAGGCTGTTCAGGGCAAGGCGGGTGGTGGAGAACGCCTTTGGCATCCTGGCCAACAGGTTCCAGGTACTTCTCACCAACATGCAGCATAGCCCAGAGACCATGAGGAGGATCGTGGAAGCTTGCTGCATCCTGCACAATCTCATGCGCACCGGCTACCCAGTCTTGCAGAACAGGCTTGTGGACCGTCAACAAGGCAATGGGGACATGGAGCCTGGGGAATGGAGGCAAGGGCAAAACCTGATCGACACTCAGGATGTGCAAGGCCCCAACAGAGCCTCACGTGAGGCGAAGAAACAGTGCAACCTCCTGAAACACTGGTGCAACTCCCCAGCTGGAGCAGTGGAGTGGCAAGACAGGATGGTAAATGCTTAATGGATGCTTCCTTCAGCCTATCTCATCACACGGATGAGATTGGGCCATGTATGTTGGGTTGGCCTACAATGAACAGGGCGTTTAATAAAGAGTTGTGTTTATGTTGACTTGTGTGGATAATTATGACACTATTATTGATAATAAAGAGCCGTAGGCGTGGCACTTGGGAGGGTGGATCATCCAGTCCCACTATGCTTGCACTGGAGGTTTATCTATCCCACTGCTATCCTAAGCCATCCCAAAGGTATCCCTGCCCATCCCACAGGTATCCCTGCCCATCCCACAGCTATCTTAACCCATCCCACAAGCATGCAAAGGCTTAAACCATTTCTAAAAGTTTCCAGCAAGAATTTATTCAAAAAAAGAAGTGAAGCAAGTGTGTGAATCATAAATAGACTTTATTAACAACAAGCTTTAAGACAAAAATGAGTCTCTGGCACTGCTCTTGGTCGCTCAGTCTCAGGGGTGAAGGGTGCAGGTGTTGTGGAGGTGGCTGGTGCTGGAGTGCTTGTCATCAGCTCCTCCAGAAGCAGAAGCAGCAGAAGCGCCAGCCCCAGAAGAGCAAGCCCATGCTGCAGAAGCCCCAGGAGAACCAGAGTGAGGGCCAGGAGGCGGGATGGTAGCCCTGTCCCTCTTGCCAGGGCTGGCAGCAGATGGCTGAGGCTTGCTGTGCTTCCGCATGGTTGTGGGGTTGCTGGCTGGCAGGGAGGCTGGCAACAAGGCTGGCAGGCAGACATGCAGGCAGAGCAGGCAAGGCAGTCGATGTGTCCGGCAGCAGGTCTTTCCTCTGAATGGCGACCTGCTTCCAAGCTGCTTCTGTTATATCCGCGGGGCTGACGCAATGCATCCTCCCCGCATGCGCAATTAACGCCAGGCTTCCGCTCTGCATCCGCTCTGCATCCGCTGTATCTGTTCTGCGTCCGCTTCACTGAGGCCCCCCAGAAGCTCTGCGGATGTGCCATCTGCTCCCATCCGCTGGCCTTCCGTTCCGCATCTGCTTTGCATCCGCCCTGCGTCCTCCCTGGTCCGTGTTATCCGCTCCGGTTATGCAAATTTTTGCCCCTTCTGAGAGCGTATAACAACGGATGGAACATTTTGCTCGTCCGCTGTGTCCTTTTTGCATCCGTTGGCCAGTGTGACATGGGCTTAAGGTCATACAGCATTAATTGACTTTTTGGTCTTTTTCAACATCATCTGTGAAAAACACAATTTTCAAGATTATCCAGCCAATATAGATATGGTAAAATCTGTAGAAAAAGTTTTCCTGCAAAACATTCTGGAACAAAATAAAGCACATTTTTCATAACTCCAACTTTAATGACACATAGGGAAGATGCATCCAACTAGATTTGTAAAAATTACTTTCCAATTGTTAATATTGGGTTTATTTTAATGATGTTGAAAGTTTCACAGCATTTAGCAGAATTTGGCACTGTTTATAGTATCTGCAGCATCCAATTTGTAATAGCATTTGTTCAGCTTCTCCAGAATTGGTCCTACGGAGTGGGGCACTCACTTCAGGCAGTAAATGCTGAGGACTAGCAGCAATATTGGAAAGTGGCATTTCCCATGCCTGCTATACTACTCTGCTACCTTTATGAACACTGGAGAATTAACTTTTGGATAAAATATGGAAAGAAAAGTAATCTCGTCCTTCATTTTGGGTTTCAAAATGTCTTGGTAAAGGCTTGAGTTCAGTGCTGGGATTTATTCCCATAACAATGATATATTATTTTTAATTTCCAGTGTTTATTGAGATAACCAGTCATCCAGGTCATGGTTGTCCCAAAGGTGCTTTTTCAGCAAGCAACTGAACTTTCTTTTTTCTTGAAGACATTTCACTTCTTTTCCAAGAAGCACCCTCAGTTCTGACTGAATGCTAGGGAATGGAAGGGTTTATATTTTTTGCAGTCATTTGGTGATTAGCACTTTGAAAGTGGGTCATTAACTCTCTGAGAGTCATTGAGGCCTGTTTTGGCTCGCCAGACTTGGACAGTGAGGAGGTTGGGGAAGAACCTGGGCCAGTAAATAATCAGATTTTTCATTGTATTTCTGTAATAACTGATGGGTAAATTACATTCTTGGCACTCATTAGAAATGCATTCTGCAGAATGCTGAATATGTCTATGGCACATATTACAATCCTGAATTAAGGTAAGTTGAATGGAAGAAATTCACAGGGCCCTTACAACTCTTACTTTTAAACATTAAAAGTGCCCTGTGATTCAAGACAGGCTTCGAAGCCCAGAATATGGGATTCACACACCTAACATTGTGCTTTCCTTAAGCCTGGTAAAGTCACTTTTCCATAATTGTAAATATCTTCATCTGTGCCTTGATTAAGGTGCTTCACCATATTTTTTTCAAAGAGCTGTGGGTGGTAGGCACCCAATGTGCATGCTTGATCAAAGATATCCTGGTAATAGTGGCAAACATCTGTTTGCCTCTTAGAGGGGATAAACTCATAAACATTCACTTCATCACAGAAGTGCATCATAAGAACAATGCCTAGAGAAGAGAAAAAGAGAGATAATTTTAGTTGCCGATATGTTAAAGAGACAATTTAACAGCAAAGATATTAATAGTAATACAAAACAACACAATGAAAAGGAAAAAAAAACCCTTTCTTTTTCCCAGAAACTTCTAATGATAGATAACTTGAAGGATTCCATCTCAATCTTTTTCTAACTTACAAACTTAACAATCGCAGTGATTCACTTAACAACTGTGGCAAGAAAGATAGTAAATTAGGGCAAAACTTTCTGTTGGTAAGTCACAAATGTCTCACTTTGCAACAGAAATTTTGGGCTCAATTGTGGTCATAAGTTGAAGACTAACTGTATATTGTATATCGCATCATCTTTGTACTTTATTTCTCTAAAATAGGGATACAAATCAAAAGGAGAAACCAAAGTTTTACCAAGCATGCCAGAAGAGGGTGGATTTGGCTGAATATCCTCCAGTGAATTCTCCTGAAGGATGTCCCAGAGTTGCCATTGTATGTAGGGATTCAGGATATAAAATGGCTGGTTGGGATGTCTCTCCCGATAATGCTTGTAGCTTTTAAAGAATTGGAAGTCTGGTTTCTGAACCCACTAAAGTCAGAAATGAAAATGAGTTACAAATATCTTTGGAAATATGATCCTTTTAAAAAATATTTTTTATTGAAAGTTTTAATAACAGAAAGAAAAGAAAATACAAAAGAAAGTTAAAAAAAGAATAAAGTGTACATGGAAAGAAAATATATAAAAAGAAGTAGGTTCCAATCTTCATCTCAAGTACAATCTTACGCGCGCACACACACACTCACACGCACACACACACATACACACACACAGAGGAACCAATTTCCAATTGGATTTCTCCCACTCTTGATGAATTTTTATCCTTTTATCCTATCTCCTCTTACTCATTTCTAGCAAGTAAATGGCAGATTTGACCTTAAAATGTACTTTCATTAAACATATTTAAAAATGAATATTATACTGTTAAAGGATATTAAAGATATTAAATGTAAAGTAACATTCATTTACAACTTTCTTAAACATATAAAACATTTATATGATGTTGTATAAAAAGCAGGAATAAAGAAAGTGCTTAATTGCAAATCTTATAACAATTGTTGCTGAAATCTCAAGTAATTATGTGTGTTTAAGTGTAGGTGTGTGTTTACAGGAGCTCCTTCTGCCATCCCAACAGCAATGACACACCATAAAATAGAAAATAACATATCATTATATCATTACAAAATGTAACAGAATTTAAATGTACTTTTATTGGTCTAAATAAAAAAAAAAGAGGTAAGTCTTAAGCAATGATTCCTTGTGGAAGAGCTCTCGTGGTTATAGATATGTTAAATTCAAAAAGTTTTTTTCTTGCAAAGCCTAAAGTGAAACAATCAAATTAATAGTGAAAAGAGTTCAGATGAAAGATATTGTGTTCTTTACTTCCAAGTGACACAGTAATGCTTTTGGGAAGCATAGGAAGGCAGTGGTGCTCTTCACAAATTGTTACCACTAGTTTGGTGGGCGTGGCTTGGTGGGCACACTTTGTGCATGCGCACCAAACACACACATTGCGCAGGCACAGAGGCTTTGCAACTCACCTCCTGCAATCCTACACTCTTCCTGTCGCTTCGGCAGCTGACATGCAGCAATCTGCTGTGCTGCGCAAAGCAGCTGCACTTCAAAAGCAAGGAATAAAGGTTAGTATGGGAGCCTGGGCGGATGGGTGGGAGAACCGGTTCAGTCTCCACTGCTCATCGGTGCTACCGGCTCGGCAGAAACCGGGCTGAACCGGTAGAATACCACCACTGCAGTAAAAAATGTTTATACTATGCTTTGCTACTCCGTGTCTGTCTCACCAGCAATACAATACTTAGACCTTTGAGAACAGCTTTATTTGAAAACCTATAAACTACGTTAAGTGGCTGTTACCAATCTCCCAAGCAGGAATATTTTGTGTGATGCTGATAGTAAGGTTATATTAAAAGAAAACTCCTTAAAAGGAGTTCATTTAAATTAGAGACCAGAAAACATTTCACTGAAATACGAAAAGGAAGCACATATGAAATATGGTACTATCCCATGGCCCACCACTAACATCCTGTGTACTGTACACCAATGAAACTTACCTCATAAATACTGGCATGATATGGCGCTGGATCCCACATAATGATGATTCCAAAGTTGAATTGTACATCTGAAACAAATGTCTCTTCTTCAACAGTAACAAGCTAGGAATGATAAAAGAGATGAAGATCATTTTGCCTTCTTCCCTATTTGAAAAGCCTGGGGCATCCATTCCCAATCCGAATGTCCTCCATGAATATGCAATCCAGTTCCTAGAGTTCAGGGTTCATGAGAATTCTGAAAGTTGAAGTGCATGTATCTGAGACTGTAGAAGGCTAACTTGAGTTAGATGACATGGCTGTATTTGGACCATTATTTTAAATTAAGCTTCTCCAACCTGATGCTTTCCAGATGCATTACAAAACCTCTCTGTGTAGGACTTGAGGTAGCATGGAAGATCGTGTGTGTGTGTGTGTGTGTGTGTGTGTGTGTGTGTATGGCTCACCAGCCCTTAATTTATGTGACAGTATAATTAACAGAAACAAATTACTACTGCATGAGTTTTACATTTTCTTTTCTTGCCTCAGTGAGGTTTCAGCCATAGTAAATTACATACTGTGAGCAAAAAGTATTCAAGGTCATGAATGCACAGTTAATATGGAAATGAAGAACTAAACACCTTCTGTTAGTGATATAGCCACTACACACATAGTACAGATTTAGTCCAATTCTAATTTTGAATGTTTAAGCAAAGATCTGAAATGTATTTCCAACACCTCCATGATAACAGATAACAGATAATCAGAGGGGACCTTGTAGGTCATCGAGTCCAACCCCCTGCCCAAGCAGGAAATCCTACACCATTTCTGACAGATGGGAGTCCAATCTCTTCTTGAAAGTCTCAAGTGATGGCGCTCCCACAACTTCCGAGGACAAGCTTTTTCCGTTGGTTGATTGTTCTCACAGTCAGAAAGTTTCTCCTTTCCAGGTTAAATCTGTCCTTGTTCAGTTTCAATCCATTATTCCTTGTCTCTGGTCTTCGGATGCTTTAGAAAATAGCTTGACCCCTTTGTCTCTTTGGCAACCCCTCAAATATTGGAAGACTGCTATCATGTCTCCCCAGTCCTTCTCTTCACTAGACTAGTCATGGCCATTTACTGTCACCGTTCTTCATTCTCCAGTTCCCTAATCATCCTGGTTGCTCTTCCCTGTACTTTTTCTCGAGTCTAGTGTGGTGACCACCCCCCCAAAAAAAAGTCAAGTCCAGAAAAAAGCAACCAGGATGATCTTGAACCTTTGCATGCATACACATCCCCCCTACTTTATTTGCTGAAACAGTAATAGAAATACCCCAAATACCTTTACACACACACACATACACACAGAGGCACCTCCCCTCTGGCAAAATGTTTATCATTTGAAATTTTGCCATAGAATTGAACAACCCTAACCCTATGGAATATTATACCCTCCTGAGGTGACATCTGCACTGACCCACCTAACCTTCCGTAAGGGTCCTGAACACCTGGTTTTTCCAGCAGGCCTGGGGTCCCAACTGGGAGAGATCACTCTGGAGGCAGCTGATAGATTGAGAGAAGACCTGCCTCCCCAACTTGGTGTTTGTGGTCTTTTCTCTGTCCCTCTTTTACTCTTTTAATAATAAATAGTATAACTCTGCTTATTGTTATTACTGTTTTATTTAACCAATGTTTATTTAACCATTTATTTAACCAATGTTTTTGGTTTTAATGTTTGTAAGCCATCCAGACTCACCTCCAGATGAGATGGGTAACACATAAATCCAATAAATCAATCAATAATTTTTTGAGGAGAAGGCGGAGCTACGTCTTGGTGCTACAGCTGCGATCTCGGGGCTCTGAGATCTCAGCTGATATTTTTGCCTCTGGTCGGTTCTAACGGACTCTACAAATAATGTCTGCATTTTGAATCTATTCTAACCCAAGTAAATACAATATCTAGAACATAAATAAATAAAGTACAGGATGAAGAAAGATACAAGACATTTAGAGGTGATCATCAGTTTGAGAGTGCATGCATTGATTTTATTCAGGTGATGCCTAGGACCCAACTCTGATAGGCAGCAGAAATCAGTCAGAGTTCCCTCTTTCAATTTTTTCATACAATTTCCACTGTATAATTTTGTAATAAAGGTCTAGCAAAGCCTTTAATTCCCAAATCACTGCAACTGCTTCCAAATGTAAATATTCAATAATTTTCAAAAAAAATGTTGCCTCTGGATTACAGAAAAAAGAGGTGTTTTTTTCCTGTAATCATTGAGTAAGAGGCAATTTTTGTATTTGTTCTCATAATTGCTGTAAAGAAATTGGAAAGATACTTCTTTCTATTACCTTTTATTCATCCTTTTTTGCACTTTGGCTTCATCTTGTTTCCCTTCTATTTTTTTTTTCTTATATTAGTTCTTGTTAGTTTTTATTCTCCTTTTTACAAAAAAAAATTAAAAATAGCAAAGAATGCTGTCTGACAGAGAATGTCTATATGAAGATAGCAAAGTTACTTCTGTTAAAATAGTACGCTACAACTTTATTTTTGGTTCATAGAGGAGTTGCATTTTTAATGATGTACTCATAAAGTAACTCTGAAGTTACTCATAAACTGATGGGTTTTTCAGAAGAGTATCAATTGCCATAGCACCTCAGATGTTCAGCTGAGTCAGCAGGCCATCATTAAACAAGGAATCTGTGTTATTTACTTCTCTGAGCTTTGCAAACTACAATGATAAGGATGTTTATAATGAACTTGTCTTAACAAAGTCCTTATCTGTTAACTCATCCACCTCATTAATATCCTGTCATTGCATATTTTGGGTTATTTTTAGCTGAGCACAATGCATCAGAACTACAACTTAAGATTTCTGCTCTGCTCATTTATTTTTAAATTTTCAATTAATTGTTTCCATTATTAGTATGGTATAATTACACCAATTAACCAATAATGCAATATTCCCATTGGCTATCCAACTTTAGTGTGTCAACTAATTTGCACTTCAGCATTAATTTTACTTCTACTACTTCTAAACTACAGGTAGTCCTCAACTTGCAACAGTTCACTTGACTTCCGGTGGCGCATCCGTTGACCAGAGACCGTGATTGTGCAGGGCTTTGATCTGTGCTTACCCTGTTGGAGGAGTCCCTTCAGGACTGGATTCATCTGACCCATCTCAGAGGGGTGGGTAAAGAGGGGGAGACCGCCAGCTGGGTCGAGAGGAGCTGCACCTCCCTTCCCTGGCTTGGTATTACTCCCCTGGAAGACAGGGAGAAGCGGCAGTTTTAATGGCTGCCATGAAGATGGGAAGCTGCTGGGACTTAAGTGTGTGCTGAGCGGTGAAATAGTGAGTGGTGTGTAACCAGATAAAAGAATTCGAACGTTTTTTGACAACCCCGAAAAGCAGAAAGAAAAAGACCTCGTTTGGAAACATGATAGCAGCAAATGTGAAATAAGAGGAAAATACAAGGTAAATAAAAATTGGAAAAGAAAGAACTATATGAAAGCAGAGACTAAATTTGGACCAATATACATAATTTAGCACTAATTAGGCATTGGATAAAATGCTGGACTTGCCCGGAATGGAAAAAAATTAAGGTTACTATAATGGAAAAAAGAATAAAAAAAGAAACTTTGAAAAGTGGATTTGATATAGAGCACCATCTAATGGTTAAAAGATATTTCCTCTTTCATCTTTTTATGGAAAATCACTGGTCGTATAAATGTGTGAAAAAGAAAAGAAGTGAAATAAAAGACTATAGCATAACAAGAACCCCAAAAACCTAAACGGGGGGGGGATTGCAGCAAGTATAAAGGAACATAATATCTTGGAACTATTTGGTGTTGATTGTGACAAGGTAACAGCAGAAAGGGAAGTTGAGATAAATGGAGACTTTTGGCAAAGACCACAAGAGAAAACTTTAGTTTTTTAATAAAATAAAGAATAACTCTTCTATAAGAGTTATCTCTTCCATAAAAAATGGAAGAAAAAAATAAAGAATTTAAGTTGGAACTGCAAACTGTGAGAGGAATGTTAAAAGAAAGAATGAGACTATTAGAGATATTTCTAGACAAAGTAATGCCGGTGCAGTTCGCAGAAGACCAAAGGAAACCTAGAGAGGAACACACTTCCTCACTAGTCCAACACATGAAAGCCACCGGTCATAGCACCAACTTCAATGGCACCAAAACCCTAGCCACTATAGAAAACCCCAGCCACAGAATCATCAGAGAAGCCATAGAGATTGAAAAAAGACCTGACAGCATGAATAGAAGAGATGATTCCACCAGACTGTCAAACATTTGGAAGCCTGCACTCTCAAATAGAAAGATCTCCACACCACAAGCCAGGCAAACACCTGGGCACAAACAGACTTCCCCTGATACCTCAAGCTCAAACAAAGCCCAGCCAGGCACCCAGATGAAACCTAGCTTCCTAACAAATGATAGCTGTCCTTTTACTCAGAGCCAAGCTGCACTAAAAGCCTCCAATACTGGAACACAATGTTGCCAGCCAATCAAAGCCACAAAACAGACAGAAGATATTAGAAACACTAATCATGCAGAACACAGCAAACTCCAAGACCAATAAACACAGACCAAGACTCCCAACCAATCAGGATGAAGAAAAAACCATCCTGGTACAGCAGTAGGCCAGCCCCAAATTTAAAACTGAAACAACTGTAAAAGTCTGACTCACAGATGAACACAATACAGAAGCCTGATGATGGCAGATGAGATTCTGCCGAAATGTATATATATATTTATATAAATATAAATATGGAACTGATGATTCAAATGAAATTAGAAAAACAGAATATGACAAACTGGGGAAAAGTTAAAATGTGAATCTTGGGTTATGGAACAAAAGGGGAACTTAATTTTCTGTTTTTCTTTCTGGTATATACATGAAATAGAAAATGTAACTGATTATATAAAGGATATGAGGAAATAGAAAGCATGATAAATTAGAGGAGACTATATGGGAATAGAAAGTATTTATAATGAGAGTATTTTTGATGATTAAAAGCAGGGGAATGGAAATTTATTAAACTCCATAGGTAAATTTGGACTAAGTGGAAATATAGAAAATATATGATTAGGGATTGTATTGGAAAATATAGAAAAGGAAAAAAGGGAAATATGGAATGGTTATAGGCACGCTTTTGGAATAAATATAGGATATAATATAGATTGGGGGGATATACCATGTGGATCCTAAACATAAGTTTTGTTTAATTTTTACTACTTTTTGATTGTTTATTAAATATTGACTTAGAGAAAGCTTAGGATGATAATGAAGTATAAAGTAAAATAAAATAGGTGGTAAGCTGAAAATGGAAACAATAGGGGACAAAGAATTCAAAATATATGTGGAAATGAAATGATATAGATATTGAATTAATGAATTGAAATATGGAATGGAAATTCATTTAAAGAGCAGTGGATGATTTGAGGTGATATTAAATAAAATAGAAGGAAATATAATTATGACTATGTATAAATGTTGCAATCTGGAATCATGTTGCTCATGTGAAGATATGTGTTAAAAACAAAAATAAAAAAAATCTTAATTGAAAAAAAACAACAGTTCCCTTAGTGACTATTCAAAGTTACAGTTCTGAAAAAAGTGACTTATGATCATTTTCACACTTATGACCATTGAAGCATCCCCATGGTCATGTGATCAAAATTCAGATGCTTGACTCACATTTATGATGGTTGCAATGTCTTGGAGCCATGTGATCACTTTTTGCAACCTTCTGACAAGCAAATAAGAAATGGGGAAACCAAATTCCCTTAACAATCGTGTTACTAATTTAACAACTGCAGTGATTCACTTAACAAAGATGGCAAGTAAACTTGTAAAATGGGGCAAAATCCACTTAACAAATTTCTCACTTAGCAACATAATTTTTGGGCTCACTATCTAAATGTATAAATTCTCTCCTTGTGCTCAGGTAAACTTGTAAGTATTTCTACAGAAGGAATGATTTTCAGTGGCTCCATTTCCATCACTGCACTGCATTCATAATATGCAGAATAATTCATGCATTCCATGTTTTTTGATGGAGTCAGCTGCAAAGAATATGGAATTTCTTGAGTGTTCCTTTCCAACCTGGTGTCCTCCAAACATGTTAGACAACAACTTTCTGAGACTGGCTAGAAGTCTTTAGAATGGCAATGAAGGTTGAGGCTATCACACTGAAGAAGGCTACTCCTAAAATATGCAAACTGGAATGATGGTCCCAAATGTAATGTGTAAATATATAAGAAGTAGATTGTTATGAACTGCAGATAACATGAATTCTTTTTTTGACTAAATTAAATTTTTAAGCTTTAACTTTGTTGAAGACTGAGTGAATCATAAAAAACGGACCCCATTAAAAACACGCAGCCTTGGAATTTGAAATAGAGTCCAGACTCAATCCATCATTCATGATATTTGCTTTCATTCTTTCCTTTTAACACTTCATAGCAATTTTAATATATCATAAAATGAGGAGTGCACTTGTTTAT
Organism: Laticauda colubrina; assembly: GCA_015471245.1. Classification (NCBI taxonomy): domain Eukaryota; kingdom Metazoa; phylum Chordata; class Lepidosauria; order Squamata; family Elapidae; genus Laticauda; species Laticauda colubrina. The sequence continues at coordinate 1,758,594 of BLBF01000053.1, forward strand.
TTAATTAAAGTAGCCTTTCCCAATTTGCACTCTCCAGGATGGTAGACTACAAATTCTACCGAGCAATTTTACAAGTTGGATTCAAGATAGTGTGCAAGTACTTATGATTTTCATAACATATCTTTAGTATTTTTGCAGAAAACTTCATTTTTTCCAATAGTTAACTCAGACCCAGCTACTATTCTAGGTCAACTCCAGATTCAGTTATTTTACCACTGACTTGCTTAATTCTAAGTAAACATGTGCAGAATTATACTGAATTTCCTGAAATCCATCATAGGGGTTATTCCCACTTACAACTTTTAGGTAGAGTATTAGCATCATTATTAGTCCTGTTTTTCTTTTCTTTTTTCTTTTTACTAGAGAAAGGTAGAATAATTTTCAGGGATGATTGTATGATCCCAGTGAAGTTTTTCTCCCACCACTGACATTAATTTATAGGGACTAAAGATATTTTTTCCCTGCAAAGACTAATAATAGTATGCATTTGCATGTCAGAACTGTAATTGCGGAGGCTTAACATTCTCCCTCCACCCAGATGCAGGAAGTTCTGCAAAGTTTACTGTGTCATTTTCTCAAAATCCAAACCATGTAACACTTTTTAGTAATAAGTTTATTTTGAGTCAAAGCTATATTTGGAATCAAAGCTGCAATTCTTGGCCGCTTGATGATTTGGATTCCTGCAATATAAATAAGAAGCTGAATTTGTTTTGTTTTTTTAATTACAGAATGTGTTTATAACTTTTAAGTAACTAAAAGTTTCCCTCTAAAAGGATTGCAAAGCTCAAAATAGTGCATTGCCTTTAATTACACCTACATTTATTTTGGTTGTTCTTTCGCTCAAGTTGAAAAACTTGCTTTCAATTTTTTTTTTTTTTTTCAAAAAAACGGAAAAGAGAACATTTCAGTGAAATTCTCATGAGGCTTGGCAGTCTTTGCACTGGTGACAGGTGTCCATGCAGCTTTTCCCTTTTTGTTCAGAATCCAATTTCCAGGGTTCTGCAGTCCTTCTGGTTTCCCATGCTTCAATTAACCCCCGCCCCCCCGTCCCCCCCCGTTCCCCCCCAAAAAAACCAGAGAAAGGAACTCTCTAATGGGACATTTTTTTAAAAGGAAGCATGGTCACCCAGCTGTGGAGGCAGAGCATATTTATGTAAAGATTTGTAACAGAGAATAAATTACTGCAATCTTTTCCTTTCATAAAATAAAAAATGTGAGAATAACTCGCAAAACCAAAAGGAACTATGAAAATATTCAAAAGCACCTCTGCTAATAATATAAAAAAATAAAAAACACTTTCTGGAAATTGGGAGACATATCTTGACAATCTATTAATTTAGCACAAACTGCACATCTATTTTTGGACGATGGTCCTTGAATGTCAGCTGTAGAAAAGCTGGCAGACCTAAGACAGAAATAGACATGATCTGGACAGAAGCTACATTTAACTTAATAACATTCAATTAACATTTAGTTAAACTAATATAGGTAGACTTTGAGTTATGATCCTGAGACTGGCATTTCCATCACTAAGCAAAACATCATGGGATTGCAGCTTTACAATAGCAGTCCCAGTTATTATTGTTAAACAAGGACGACAGAGTTATTAGGCAAAAACTTCATGCTACTCTTCTCTGCATTAACTGACTCCATCCCAACTCCTCCCATTAGCCTATCTCCACCCATTTCGCCCTTCTGGCTACACAGCACGATATGGCCAAGACACAGAGGCTACTATATTCTGCTGCCATCCTCCCCTTGCTCCCCTCTCCCCAGCAGCCTAGAAATTCATTTAGCAGAAGGAACAGAAAGTGTCCAATTCACAGGGCTATCCTTGGAGTAACCAGAAGGCTTAGGCTGGGAAAAGAGCTACTTCTTGGCTGCTCACTCCCCCAGCCAGCCATAGTGGGAAGGGACCAATGTTGGACTGGATACAGAAATGGTACTAGCTTTTGGACCCAATAACCTTCCCTCATCTGGCATTTATCTTCTTTGTGGCTCTGCAGGCAAAAAACCTGGAAGGTGGCCTGGTCAAGAGAGCTTGCAGATCTAGCCCATGTGAAAACCAACTCCTCCCACCTCTCTTGTTACTTAGCTGACCTACCTGAGAATTAACAAGACGTATTGTAGTTTTCTCACCAACATCTACCTGAAACCCTTTGGTAGGGGCCCCATTAAACCTCAGGACTGCATCATGGCTGTCTGAAAGAAACAGAAAATGTGAACTGAATGCACCTCAGAGCAAAGTCTTTAAAGTTTCAGTAGTTCAGCTATGAACTACAGAAAAAAACTAGGAACAAGTTTCAAGGTCATCTCAATGTTCTTGTCATGTATTTGAAAAATATATAAACTTAAAAGTTCCCCTTGCACGTATGAGCTAATCGTTTCCAGCTCTAGGGGGTGGGTCTCATCTCCATTACAAAGCCAAAGAGCCAGCGCTGTCCAAAGACATCTACGTGGTCATGTGGCTGGCATGACTAAATGCCGAAGGCGCACAAATGCTGTAACCTTCCCACCAAAGTGGTCCCTATTTTTCTACTTGCATTTTTACATACTTTCGAACTGCTAGGTTGGCAGAAGCTGCGACAAGTAATAGGAGCTCACTCTGTTACGTGGTGCTACGGATTCAAACTGCCGAACTGCTGACCTTTCTGATCAACAAGCTCAGCGTATTAGCCACTGAGCTATCCCATAGCCTTATAATTAGTTTATGTTGATCTGTTTTTACATTAATGTTAAGCCTTTGAAAAAATAATTTCTGCAGAGAGAGAGAGCACATTTAAAACACAAGAGCATTAATCTCTATACAATAAACTACTCCTTTAACTAAGATGTAAAGTGAGGCACAGATAGCTTTATCCAATGCCTGCAGCTGCCTCTTTTGCAATAAAGAAACACAACTGTGATTCTGATTGATTGCAAATAACTGGAGTATATGAGGAACAACCAAGTGAACCTTAATCTGGACATGTTGATAGCAAGGAAAATTGGCTAGGGCTTCCAGCTGGGTTTTCAGTCTTGTCCAAGCTTGTGCCCTCCACATACTTGCATTCAGAATAACAGAATAACAAAATTGGATGGGACCTTGGAGGTTTTCTAGTCCAACCCTCTGCTCATGCAGGAAACCCTATAACAGAGGCCCCCAACCTTTTGGGCCCCAGGGACTGGTTCCGTGGAGAGAGGTTTTTCCGTGGATTGGAGGGGTTGTGGTTTCACATGCTGCTTGCAATATGTGGATAGGGCTTCGCTTGTTTGCATGGCCCATTTATTGGCATGCCACAGACCAGTGCCGGTCCACAGACTGGGGGTTGGGGACCCCTGCCCTACACCATTTCAGACAAATGGCTGTTCAATCTCTTCTTAAAAACCTTCAGTGTTGGGCCCACCACAATTTCCAGAGACAAATCATTCCACAGATTCTACCAATTAGCTCAGAATAAACTAGCTTTTCCTGCCCCATTACATGGAAAACTCAACAGGAAAACATTTAAATCATATTTAGTTGCTTTTGTTATAACAGGAAAATATACAAATACAAACCTATTTCTGCTCCCAAATGTGAGTTCTTAATAGATCCTGCAGAGGATACGATTGCACATCGGCCCAGCTTCCCTAGTTCCATACTGATATTTGTCTTAGGCAGGTATGTTTCCCATTCCGGTGTATTAAAAGGGGCATCAGATGCAGTTATCATCCTAAAGTCTATTTTTTTCTGAAGTTGGCACAACACTTGTTCTAGACTGAGTTTAGCAGTATTCTTTGGTCCAGTGTATTTCACGTGATATTTGTTCATTTTTAAGTAACGCTTTCTTGCCATTTGCAGTCTAGGTTGAAGAAATTGGGAAGAACTATACTTGTTCCAGACTTTGATTTTCTCAGGTTTAGGTTCAATATTATTAAATTTAACCTGGGATTCTTTGTTAGACAAAGTAACTTTGCCTGTGCCATTGACAGTTTTATTCTGGCCCATTTCTGATTTCACTGTAATCCATTTCCACAGCTGCAGATGATCAGTTTGGCTTTCTGTTTTTATGGAGATGTAAATTCCTTTCTGTGTTTCTTTCCACAGACAAACAGTGAGGACCAAAATGAAAATGAGAATGCCGAACACCCATTTTCGAAGCAAGTTGACATGAACCATAATGTACAATACATTAGGTTGGAAAGTTCAGTTTCAGATGTATGGACCTGAAAAATGAAAGAATGTACATATATTAATGAGGACAGACAGCTAACTATCTATAGATATGTTAATGCTTTTTAGGTGTTGCTTAGGTACCTCTCCAAAAGCTGACTGCATAGAATTGCCATTGTCTTTAAATAGTTACCATAACCTAGATCTTATGGATTGTATCAATTTTCTATTAATATCAGGTTCTTTATTTTCCTGTGTTATATTTCATAAAGTAAACAAACATCTCCCTCTCTTCTTTTTTCTCCCTGAGAGATAAAAATACAAATGGTAAGAGCCAATACATTTAAGAGGAGATGATGTTTTAGAATTGGATAAAGAAATGGCTATGCTGGATGCATTTACTTGATGCAGAACCATTATACTGGATAGAGATGTGAGCAGCATTTCACATGAAAGAGAACTGAAGTAAACTGTAAGTAACCTCTAGCAAATTCGAAGCACTAGAATGGGACCCTCAAACAGCTGGCAAAACAACAACTGTTAGACCTTTCCTCATTTCTTGGCAAAAAAGCAAAACAACAGCCAGTCACCACTACAAGTATCCAACCTGGGTACTTATTCTAGAGGAGTTGAAATGAAGCTCCAAAATAATAAGAAAAATCAGAATATAGAGAGGCTACCATGGCAAAATTTGACTGAGTTTATCACAACACAACACTTCCTCACAGCACAAACTATTATCTCAATATTTGATCAGCTTGCAGCCATAAAACATGAATTTGAGATGTTGAAAAGGCATACAGCTGTTTTTCTTCAAAGGCAAGGACCCTCTACTCCCACAAAAACCTTTATAATGAAAATAGTAAAATCTCCCACTCTGGGCAAGTGTGCAAATAAGGAGCAAAGAGCCAAATAACTCTCTTATCAAAGAGAGGGGGACTTACAAATGTTAAAGATTCCTTGTAAGCCAGCAAAGAATCCCCCACCAAATTAAATCACTCACTGCAAACTCAACAGGTCGCTCTCAGAATTTTTATTAATACATTTAATGTTGGATGTTGGAATATCAGGAGAGCAATCCTAGCTTCCTTAGGTTAGCTTCTTCACTGCCAATGTAGGCAGATTGATCTGTTTGGTATCGAATGCTCCCAGATATCACACATTGGAAGACTTTGATGTTATTTAAGATGAGAGCATATCTAACTTCCTTTCAAATTTTTCCTACCAAAGACTTTTGTGATGAAAAGGTTAAACCTTTAATAACTAATATACTAGCTCCCAAGGTCACTGCTTCTTCACTTCCAACCTTGAGAGAGCAAGAGTAAGCCTTATTTGATGAAGATGTTCTCAGCACAGAAGCTGGCCTCATTAATATTTTTGACTCTTTACCATGAATAAGACAATATACTGTTTAAACTAGAAAATCTGAAATAAACCTTGGTCACAATTGCCGCAGCTAAACCACTTATACACTTTGTATCTCCAAACATTGAGCCTCTCACTTTTCTCTCAGCAAATAATGGATTACCTGAAAATGGCCCTATAAAAAAGTCTAAATCCCCTTGGGCCAGTAGAAGATCTTGCACTTGAGAAGGAGGCATTACTTTCATCAGGATATTCCATGGGGACTCCAGCAATAAATCAGGAGATGGGCAGATTTGCCAACTTCAATAAGCTATATGCAGCATGATTTAACATATCTTTGCCCAACATCTCTGGAGAAGCCTCCTTCAAGGTTTTAGAGACTCTGAGTTGTATGCAGCTGTAACTACTTTTAACAACTGTTGTGAACTCATGCATACAGAATAGTAGCAAAACAGAAGTAAGTTTTAAATGGTGTCAACGTCATCCATTCCAAAGAAGACACTGAAGTGCTGATGTAGGGAGTATATGAGTCGAGCCATTCTTTGGAGGAGGCCATAATGGCTGCTGGTGACATCCTAACCCAATATAATAACATAGCTTCTTCTTATCAAAACCATATCTTCTGGTGGGCCTCAAATGACTATCTTTTTTCCCTTCTCACCTGGAATATCACTAGCTGGTCAGTCCTATCAAAAGACCAACTGGTTTTTTTTACTATATATCACAATTTGATGTCCTTTTCCTACAAGAAACTTAGATATCTTCAGAGGTGGAGTTAGATAGCTACTGAGTTAACTCTATCTCAGCTGCCCTGAGCAAGGTGTGTGGGAGATCTAAAGGTGGTACAATGATACTAGTTAGCACAGTTTTGCTATTTAAATGTGTCTTCTTGTCTTCTCAACAACTCTAACTCTATCCCTGAGAATCTGAAGAGTGGATAGCTTTGCCTATTACTCTCTCACTTTCACTGCCAAAGCTTGCAGTTCCAGCATCTTGTCATTCAGAGGAAGGAAAATATACATGGCACATCCTCTGCAAGTAATGAGAATAATTTCCTCCGTCCAGGTGCATTCAAAAATTTTAGCAAAGGGTTCTCTATCTAGTTGCTGGGTGCCTCCCTGGGCTCTGGAGGCTCTCTGGAAGCCAGAGCCCATTTCTGGCCCATTTCTAGCCTTCCTGAACTTCTGGGAGGCCCATTTTTCACCCCCTCCAAGCCTCCGCAGGCGCCTTGCACTTATCTGCATCCAAAATAGGCCATGTGGGGACTCCTGGAAGGGGAGGAGCAGGGTCGGCGGGGCCAGCCAGGAGTGGGATTTGTGGGTTCTCCAAACAGCACAGAATGATAGTCAGGGCTCTCCCAAACCCCTACAAACCCCTAGCAGCCCAGCCGCCTACATCTTCAGGTTCTGATGAACAACCAATAAAAATAGAAGTGCTTCCTTCGGCTTCCTTTACTCTCCCTGTAAGCTCTTGCATTGAGTTTGTTCTCTGGGGAATTGGTTTCCTTCTTAGTCTTTTATAGGGCCTCCAATAAGATACTTAAATGATAGAAGATGCTCAGTGAAGTGATACTTAGGATGGTAAATAACTCCTGCCTTTTATGATCAACCTTCAACAGTAAAGAAATATACTGCCAACCAACACATGGTATGTAACAATAAACCTCTTGGAAAGGATATTCACGTGTCATTATGTGTCTACACCAGAGGTGGTATTCAGCAGTTTCTGACCAGTTCTGGAGAACTGATAGCAGAAATTTTGAATAGTTTGGAGAACTGGCAAATATCACCTCTGACTGGAGATTTTACAGTATCCTTCCCCTGCCATGTCCACCAAGCCATGGTCACAGAACCGGTAGTAAAAACTTTTGAATCCCACCACTGGTCTACACCTACAAAGATTAAAATTATTCAGTTCCCTTAAGCCCATAAGGATAGGGAAATCTGAAGAAAGAGAAGAAGAGAGTGAGTAGCAGCACTGTGGATGGATTTATGATAGGAATGAGGGATCTAAAAAGCCAGGCAGAAGACACATAATCCTGGAAACAATGCATCTATGTAGTTGCTAAGAAATGTCATCGACTTGATCTATTCTTTATTCAGTAACCTCTAACGGTGCCTTAAGAGGATCAGCAGCAAGAATAGTCTAGTCACATACAATAATCCAATGTAATATCTGTGAAATAGCAGCAATTATGAACCATACCTCAATATTCAGAAAACAACAAGGAGCTGTTGCTTTAAATTCTTTTTCGTCTTCCTTTCTCTCCTGCTTCCTTAGGAGATATCCTCAGCTAAACTCCTGTTTGCTTGTGCAAGACAGCAAGCTTCAATAGCTATTGCAGGAAATCTTTAGATCAAGGGCAGATAGGTTTTAGTGACTCTGAGCTCTGTGCAGCTGTTACTACTCTAACAACTGTGTGAACTCATGCATATAGAATAGTGCTAAACAGAAACAAGTGAGACATTTTGCAATCACAGATACAGAACTATGTAGTCATGTGCTCTGGCTCTTCATTTAAAGAATAGGTGTATCACTTACATTTTCTATTGGGACAAAGTGACATCAATAATAAAGAGAATTGACAATGATAAGTCATTTCCTATGTGTATCTTGGTATATAAATATCAATTTGAACAAGCCTCATTTCAGAGGAATTGAAACTTCATAACAACACAGAATTGGAAGGTAGCTTCTGAGGAACTCAGGAGGAACTCTCCACTAACTTGCAGTTAGTGTTGATAAATCACTTCAGCGGTTGTCTCATGGGGTTGGTATTAAATATATTTTGTATTCATCACAAGAAAAATATCCAATATTTAGGATTTAGCATAGTTTAATGAAACCGCAAAACAAATAACACATCTCTTTAAACACTGCATAAAATAGCAACTGCACTTTTGCACGCCATAAAACCTATTTTATTTTTAAAGTTTACGTGCTAGTACTGAATCAAAATCAAGTTTTCCCTTTAAAAAAACCTAATAACTTTATTGTTGCTTAGTGTTGCATAAGTTTTTACAATAAAAAACCAATTGCAATCATAGACTTCATTAAATTGCAATTCCCATGACACTAACCATTATCACTTAGCATTTGCTTACATGAATTTTCATCTGCAGTTCAAAAGAAAGTCACTTTTTTCCAACTCATTTTTGTGTAAATATTATAAATATAATTCTATTTATCTATATTATATGGAACCAACATTCTATACAATCATGAAAAGCCGTCAATAGGGGTGGTTTAATTTGGATTTCAGTACTGAGCAGACATTCGACCATGTTATATAAACAATCCAATTCTATGAGTTTACCATTGGGTTCAGAGGTTGACCTTCATAAAATTGCAACTTACAAGGTCAAAACAACTTTTGTGGGAGGGTAATTTTTATTCTTATCAGACCTTCAAATACTTAGCTCTGAGATTTCACAAGAAAAATTGGGGCCGCAGTGGCTCACATGATAAGATGCTGGGCTTGCGTGTTGCTGAAGTCGGCAGCTTGGCAGTTCAATTCTCATTAGCGAATAAACTGCGTGGGGACAACAAAGGAGTCCCCATGAATGCCTATTGGCATTCAGATGTCCTGCGGGTAAAGATAACACAATCCCAAAAAAAATTCCTCCCACAGAGGCAGCCAGCCACCTTGGTGATCCCTGGCTAAATATGTACCATATTCTAAATAAATAATAAACTTATTTCTGAATGAATTCAGTATATTCTGCACAACTAATGTACATTCTCTCCACTGGAACTTTTTCTCATGAATAAAATTAGTGTATCAATATAGAAGTAAATGAAGTAGAAGAGCTAATATTGTTCTGAATTGTGTCAAATGTGGAAGCATGTGGAGTGGGACCTAGGAGTGAGGACCAGGAGAAACAGCTGATACTGACTACTTATGCACTGACTGAAATATATCTACTGTATATCTGTGTGAGAAGAAAAAGCCTCCATGCCATCCACACCAACCACTAGCCCTAACCCTCCCTGACCTTTCAGTGAGCCTCAGACCCTCCAAAATAAAAGATTGCCTAAGCCTTTCAGCTAATTTTGACACCTTGGCTAAAACCAAGCACATCTCTCAGCAAATAACTGATTCTTGAATGCAAAAAAAGCACATCCTTGACATTTTTTGAATTATGTACAATTATGTATATATTATAATATTTCTCTCTAAGATAGCTTAGTCTGTCAAATATTACATCCAGTCCAGTTGGAGTGGATGAAAGGAACATTAAAAAGGAGAAGGAAATGATTAATAGCTTTGTGGAATCTTCTCTAGGCATTAGATTTGCTGAAGTTAATTAACCTAATTTAATCATAACCATGATCCATACCAAGTCCTCGGAACAAACAAAACCTTTTTTTAGCCATGTTTTTATGAAATAGTCATAAAACATGACCATTATTGTGCCAAATTTGGTTGATGGAGTACAGTGAAGACTAGATGTATAGTTGACTTTATTTTTTGGAAAATGGGATAATTTTTTAATGAATAGAATTCTTGAGTTCAAATATGCTATCCTTCATTTCTATTGTTTTGAATGTAATAACTGCTCTTGCCTGGAAGAGGTAAGAATAAATTACTCAATCTTGCTAATCATAGATGGTATTAAAAGTTGAATCAGTTGAACAAAATGGAATTTCCATACAAACTGAGATAATATTTCTTTTGTCTTGAGATGATTAGCAAAAGTCAGTTTATTTGGCATAGGTTTATGGTTCCAGGATATATTAAACACTGTAGTAATGATAATCTTACATGTTCAGCATCTGATATGAATGTTCAGCATATTGAATCTTCCAGCACTAAATTAAAACCTCTCGTGTTGCAATCAATTACAAGTGATTCTTACTTAGTGGCTTACTTGTTCAATAACTGCTCAAACTTATGATAGGGTTGAAGGAGTGGTACTTATGACCAATCTTGTGATAACTGCAGTGTCCCCATGGTCATGTGACTGCAATATTGGGGGTCAGTGACTAATTTGCAATTTTGATGTTGCAGCGCTCTGTGCTCACCTGAGCAATATTTGTAGCCTTCATTTTTCACTTTTGGCAAGCAAAGACAGTAGGGAAGCCAGCCCAAATGGCAATCACTTGATTTAATGCTGAACAATGGTGCAGAATTTGCTTAATGAAAGCAACCAGAAGTGTTGGAATTGCAGTTGCTCAGAGTCATATGATGTTGTGCTTATTCTGGTCCCAATTATTATGACTGAGAACTATCTATATTATATACTGATATTGCCACCCAATTCCAAATAGTCCATGAATCTCAAAAACTTGACATGGGTAAGTACACCAGATCTAAGCTACAAACATGCAGAAAGCCATTAGCTAGTAATAAAGAGTTGCTGAAAGCACTAAGTTATCCAGATTTTTCAGCCTGGTTCTTGTAGACCTAGTAGGCAACACTATTGTTCTCATTCTGTCTGTAGGTTTTCTATTAATAATTATCCATTATAAAAACCAAATCTTGGCCTTTAGTCTGATCTAGACAACAACTATGTCCACCTCTTCTTCTTCTATTATCTAATCTACATTTGGTTCTTCTTCTAATCTACATTTGGAACTCAGGTATTTTCTTGATTTACAGAATGTAGATGCCAACTTGTGAAGAGAATTCATCCATTTATCAAAGAAAATAATTATTTACCAGGATTGTTGTGTGTGGCAATTGACAGTTTAATGAATTCCAAAGAAGGAAATGGTGAATTTATATTCTGGTACTGCAGGTTTCCTCAATAACTATTTTCCTCCAGAAAGATAAGAGACAATTTAAGTCCTGCATAGTTTACCTCCTTCTAATGTTTTAATGGGAAAGATGCATTGTGTGCAATTACATAAAAAAGATACTCAAAACGAGATAGATTATCATAAGTATCCATGGATGTTCAAGTCATTTTCTTTCCTGGTATGTAATTGATTCATGGAACTGCATCTATTTCTCCACTGCCAGGATAGCAACATAATTAACACCTGGCTTTGTAATTTTCTTCAATAATAAAAACTGACATAAAATACAGAGCTAATATTACATTTCTTAAAATAAAGCATCATGTAATATTGTCTATGATGCTAAGCTTGACAAATGTTCCTCATATCTACTCTGGAATGAGTTACATTAAATTTTTGAGTGAAATTAATTTTAAATTATATCTAAAGATTGTTATATAATTAAAATAATAAAATTTATTATGAAGGTCATATTAAAATATGAAACAATTGAAAAAAATAGAATTAAATCTCTATTGTTACCTAACTGCTTGCTATTCCCTGTTAGGAAGAAAGGTTTTTCTTCTAATAAAAACTTTTTTGAATTCAAACAAATGAATGCTCTGCCTTTGGTTTATCAATACAATTAAATAGCTTCTACATCTTCGAAGAACTATTTGTTCCTCAGAATAGGAATCCTCATAGAGTGGACACAAAGAATAATTGTCCTTGCAGAATCGTTTGAAATTGTTTTTGAACTGAAGAAATATCTCTTTTTGGTGGCAATGGAATACTTCCTCCCAATACCAATAGCATTTGTATATGGAGTCCAGCATGGAGAAAAGGGAGAAAGGAATATTTTTGAAGGTAGAACATTCCTCAGAGTCCATAATCAGAAAACTATCCTAGTCTGTGTATTATTAGCAAGTTGGAGCTAGTTAATGGGGTAATTATCTTGGAAGGATGATCTGCTTTTTCTGAGTTTATATTTCCAAGAGCAGCTGAAGATGGAAAGAATCAGAATATTATGTCCTGTTACAATATTATGTGAACTTATCAGGGCAGGGTAAGAAATGGAATGTGTACTGGTTTTCTTGAAAGTGGGTAAAATAAATAGGGATGACTATGTCTAAATGTTACTTTAAAATATGTTTAAGACTTCACAGATTGTATGGGTTCATTTTAATGTATGTATTATTTTGCATTTAATATAAAAAGATAATTCTTCCTTTTCTTTATTATTTATTCTAAATTGAGAAGACAAACAGTTCTAAACTGTTATTTTCTGCCTTTTTAAGAACAATGGGCCAACATAACTTTTTTAAAAACTTCCTTAATATCTCATTGAGAGCTTGAGGAAAATATTGCATTATCTTTTTTTCCTTTTTGTTTAATTTTCCAGCTTTTATTTAATGATTAAAAAATGATTAATTGAATTCATTGTTCCTCTTCCATCAGTACAAAGCTGCTTAAACTCTATTTGGATTGAGGGAATGGAAAGAGTAAACGCTTGTGATGGACTATGTTTAATTACAACTTGGGACAAAGCATATTCATTCTGTATTCTGTAAGTTTCCATTGGACTTACCCAATGGAAAGCTATTCGCTTGTGTAGACACATAAAGGATGCTTAATGGCTGAGAAATTAGAAAGCCCCATGTCTTTACAGATACAAATCTGAAATCCATTCTAGCATGTACCAAAATGATCTTGGATAATTGAATTTTCAATCTATATTTCACATTTCTGTAAAATGTAGGAAATGACCATTTACCTCTTAATTGTACAAAAGGTAATCAAAAAGATCAATATTTTGACAAGATGAAGAGCTTTTCTTATTACTCAAGCAATATTCTAATTATTGTTGATAATCTCACAAAGCATTCTCAACACGGGGTTGCTCTAACAGGAAGGTCTCATCCTGATAAGATCTTTTTTTCATTCTTCCAGTTTTTCAACAAGCAAAGAACTCAAAGTTCTTTATTTTATGTATTTATAACAATGGAGATAGTGAGGAGTGTTAAGAGTAATGGAGTATCTGTAAATTCAAAACTATTGCAATCAAACATTTAGTACCTGCTATTATCATTAAACAACCCTGTAATGAAAGGATCATATTATTTCCAGCACACAGGAGGTACATGTAAACATTTTATATTTGGTAAGCTGTTTGTTAAGAAAAGAACAGTATTTCTCTCAGTTCTTCAATGCGTGCTAGATTAGGAAACATAACATAGAGATGTACAGCATGGTTGTCCAACCATTCAACTTGCCTGGTCTGCACTGAGTGAAGAGAAATTATCTTGGGTCGTATATGTTCTGTATAAAATGGTATACTCCAAACTATTCAATCTGATTGGCTAAAAGACTAAGCATTGGATTGGTTCATTAGGAACCAATCCAAAAGAGCCGCTGAAAGGCGGCAAAGTTAAATAGATGCCATTGACTACAAGCCGGCAGGCAAGCCTGTATAAAAAGGCTGCCGCAGCTTCAGCCAATCCGTTCCGTTACTGTTGCTGACTTCAATAAAGACTTTGTTTGTTGGAACCCGGTCTACCTCGCATTTTTCCGGACGGAACAGTATATAAAATATATAATATAGTGAATGTATGTAAATATTAAACTTTTATTTTTTATTTTTTTTATTATCTTCTGAGGCTGCATTACTAGATGTTCAGAGATGCAGGCAGCCTATAGCTCACAAGCTGGATACAGCTGCTGTACTTTCTGCTAACAGAATGTTGAAGGTTTTGAGAAAAACCTCCCCCCTTTTAAGACAACACGGATAAGGATCATATCATTATAGAGGTGGAAGACACCTTGCACGTCTTCTAATCCAACCCTCTGCCCAAGACAGGAGCTCTTATATCATTCCAGTCAAATGGTTGTCCAATCTTTTCTTGCAAACCTCAGGTGATGAAGCACCCACAATTCCAGGAGACAAGCTGATCCATTAATTAATTGTTCTCACTGTAGGGAATTTCCCCCTTACTTCCAGATTGGTGCTATGGAGAATAAATTGACACCTTCTTCCCTGTGACAGCCCTTCAGGTGGACAGCTGATGGATATCTTTCAATTATCAATATCTAGACAATAGTCTCTGGCCTACAACAATCATCTGAGATTAAAATCTAGGAAAAGCTTCCTTAAATTGGCAAAAAACTTCAAAGAATTTAAAGCAAAGAGGACCTATAGAGAGCTACAAAGAACCAATACTGGGTGGAACTTATGGAGGACCTGGGTGAAACTAACGGAAGGCCTAGCATCTGAGTCTGGCAAAAGCTGGGAAGCAATGAAAAACTTTGACTAGAGATACTTCAAAAAATGGAGTCTTCTGCCCTTTGTGACTGTTTTGACATGCAGACAACACATATGTATACCTGTACTCTGTGTCCTGATCAGTGCACACTTGAGGATCTTATGATAGTGTGACAAAACACAATTAATGTTGATAGTTTCTGGACAAAACCTGTTTAACCTGTACATAATTTAATATATATTTTTTAAATTGTATATCATGCAATATGCTTTATTTTAATTGTGATGCTTCTGGCATGAATAAACAACCAAGGCTGTCCTTTTTCTTCTTCAGTTTGTTTCAGAGCTCTCTATACAACCATGCTGTTTTTTTCTGGAGTCTCTTGTTTTTGTTTGGGCCTTTATTATCTTGTTTACCTGTGACTGCAGTATAATTCTAATAAGACATTCTTACTCTCCCCTGAAGTTCCTGCAACTTCCACTCCCTCAATCACCTCATCTCTATTACTAGTCCAGCATAGCTGACTCTAGTTTTCTCATCCACCTTTTGGGTGGGAATGTTGTCAGCTAGGCTTGTCAGGAACCTGTTTGATCTCCAGCTAGGTGAGGCTGTTTCTTAAAATTTTCTCAAATGTTATGCTTTCTCAGTGCTGTGCAGCCTTTTAATATCTTCCACTTTTTCCCTCAAGGCCAGAGTTTCTAGACCATTTTCTCCATAAGACTCACACTACCACATACCTTTGCTCCTGCTCAAAAAGATGGCCAAGGAAATCATTGGCACCATAACAGAGAGTATCACTCCTCCCTCACTTGCTCCCAAGTGGACCTGGCAATTGATAAGTCTGGTGAAGAAGATGAGATAGATTTGGAATGTTTTATCTATCTCTTGAGCAGGAGTCACGAGTCTAGAAAAAAATCCCAGATTACGCACAGGGTCTATCTGGAATAATACAAATCCATCAAGAATTAAAAATGATAAACATCTGGATTTGAAGACATACATGCATTGAGGTTATATGTATTTTAATTACAGCATATTCACTCCAAAGACTCAAAGGTAATTTAAACCATTGATTTATAAGTAGTTCAATATCTGTGATGACCTGTAGTCTCTCAAAATAACCCAAAACATATATTAAAGTCTGGTAATGCCTTCAATTTAACTTCACTGTTTTATTAAGCACAGTTTAAAGCCACAAAAGTAAATAATGAGGCAAAAAGAAAATCAAAGCATTGATGACAGTTCTGAAGCAAGCCAAGATAATTAAACATACATTCTAGGAAGATAACCGAGGAGAGTCCATGGGAAGAATGCCAGCAAAGATAAACCTCTTTCAAAGCAAACATTAAACTTTGACTCCAGCAATTCTGACTGTGCAGTTACAAATTTATATACATAGCTCCCAGCTGCAAGCCACAAGGAGGATCATGGTAATCTCCTAAGTAGACCTTACTTTTCCCTGATCCTCTCCTCCCTATGTGACCTAGGATGGATAGGGGATGGGCCTAGATCCTCCTCTGATTGCTCAGCTGGCTTCTGCCCTTCCCCAGCCTCTTCCATCACCTCTGGAGCCACACTCCCACTCCCTGTTGGCTGTTCCTCCTCTTCCTCAGTCTCCACAGAGGCATGTGACAATGTCTATAAATTTAGACACAAATTCAACATATTGTACTATTTTCAAGAAAAATGTAATCTTCAACACTCTACACAACCTGAACAGATTGCATACAATCTAAACAAATCCCAATTTCTTACAGTAATCCATAATCATTTTTGATCCAAGAGAAATTAGATTTCTAATGCATAGCATACCTTGAATAAACTATATATTGCTGCACAGCTATATACTATAAACTCTGGTAGTGATATTAAATAATTATCCAAAATAACAAAATAGCATCAGTGTATCTTTTAAAAAGCTTGTTTAGTGGCCACTCCAATAACTAACTGACCAAAATAATGCTATGTTGAAACTTTTAAGCTGTTAACTTTATGCTAATGAATGGAATGAAGTAATCACATACCTGCATGTAGATTAGATAATCCAAAATCAACAGAAAAGATTAAGAAGTAATTCTTGCAATTCACAGCATTTGTATAGAGAATCATTGCTTCATTCTTCAAATAGAAGATATCAAATGTTATAGTAGACCCAAGGACAAAAGAGGAATTTGCAATTTGATTTGGAGACAAAATGATAATCTGAAAAGCAAGATGAAACCAGTGTTTTGGAAACCCTAGTGTAAGAAGTCTAGTTTACTCTTTAATTTGCCATTACCGTGAAGCATAAGAAATAGAAATCCAGTAAGCACTTCCAAAAATGCAATATGTGAATATAAAATTGAAATGTTCTAAACTTTGCAATGTTCTTTTAAAAAATCATTTTAGTGGCATATCATTGCAGTAATTGCTTTAATCTGGGCCAGTCTGGTAACTGTGGAAGACCTCAACACTGCTATTTAACTTCCCAGAAACTGAGATAACCTACTCATTATTATTATACTCATTATAATAGGAATGCCCTAAACCTGCCTTATCCAATCTACTATATCACAGATATGTCTGATTACAATGCTCATACTCCAGCCAATGTGGCTGGCTATACTAACTGGAGATTCTGGAAGTTCCAATTTCATGCAAAAAGACCCATTATTGGGGATATATGTATTAATAGTATACAACCTTTCAACCATGACCTAAAACTATGATTTAGACTGAAAAAAAAAATCTGCAAAGCAACATCATTATCATAATTTATGTCCTATGTTGTTTTACATCATTTTTACAGCTCTAAGAGTAAATACAAGACATATCAAAAATAGTGTTATGACAAACACTGTTACATACCATAAAACAATACTTAACAAGATCACATATAAGTATAAAAATTGCAAGATTTTACAGGGATAACTTAATCTCCATTTAAAGCTAGCTTTTATATGCTAAAGACTAAATTTCTTTATTGCATTATTTCTATCATCAATTAAAAAGCATCTTAAAGCTTTTTTTATTCAGATTAGAATTCATTGATTTTCATTCTAGAAATATTCACAATTCCTACAAATGATACAACCATTTAAAATTTTTACTCTTTTTTTTAAACATCTATTTATTTATTTATTTTACATATCATATTTAGTGAAGGGGGGGAAGTCATGATATGTCATGTGATGATGTAAGTTTGGCACCCCTGTTTTAGATCATTCGGAATAGAGTTACCAGATTAAGAGTAGAATCTGCAGTTGGATTAAGAATAGGAAAGTACTGATGCTGTGCTACCCTACTGTCATGAGGCAAGTCATAAGACATCAAGGTCTTAAGATGATGCTGGCTTGGGCTGATGATGCCCCCGACCATGGCAGGGGAGTGATAACAGCCTACATCAGCTCCAGAATATCCTGTCACTGCCTTGATGGTGAAGCATGGGCCACTGGTGATCTGGGACATGTCCAGGGCTGAGTTTTCTTTCTTTCACAAAAGTATATGATTAAATAAGAAATGGCTAACTTTATATCCAGACCTTCAATTACAATTTAGTACACTCAAAAGAACAATATAATAATGATTAATGTAGCATTTTATCTAAAAGAAGGCCCTTTCAATAGCAACACTGTATGAAAGCACTATGAAAGCAGTGAAAACTGAAAAACAATATTCTTGCTGTGTCTTCATTAAAAACTAGACCTAATTACAGTGTTCAGATGGAAAAAAGAAAATTGTTCTGGTAGAAGGAAGGAAGGAAGGAAGGAAGGAAGGAAGGAAGGAAGGAAGGAAGGAAGGAAGGAAG
>BLBF01000053.1:1795278-1818790 GCA_015471245.1 Laticauda colubrina
AAAGAATGTGAGCCAAGGCCTCGTAAGAGGGGATAAAAATGCTGCCTGAATTTTGCTCTGTGTTCCTTCAGTGCCTGAGGGGACCCGTCTCTGCAGACACGTGAATAAAACCTTGTTTTCCTTGGATCAACGAATCTTTTGGGTGGTTTTTTATCTGCTTCCACCTCACACCAATGACCATTGTATGCACTTGTGTTCAAGTGTTACCAAAAAAAGTGTTGCATTTGTCTGGTAAATAGTCTCTGATAACCAATGATAAAATGTTCAAAAAGATGAAAGATATCCACGGTGTTCAATAGTGATGTCAAATAACCATTTGCACCATCCAATTTGCACAGTGCCTTCCATTCTCTGATGGAAGAATCTCAAGAATCCACATACTAGTTACCAGTGTAACTTTCAACTGGGACATATGCATATGCATCAGGACAGAGTAACGATGAGTATCGTATAAAGATGCCAGAGGCATGATTGCATTGCCTTAAATTATATTATGGCAGCAATATTGATATGATATGTGGATGCAGTAAATTTTTTGCTCTGTCACTGAAAGGAACATTACCTGCTAAAAATATACTGAGATTGCTTTGGTCACTTATCACAATATTTTTAATGTCTGTTCAACTTATTTCCATTTGAAGTACTTCCATATTTTGCTCCTGTCATCATCAACAGCAAAGAAAAGGACATACACCAGAAAATATGAAGTGTTCTTGGAAACATGTAGAGACTATTACAACAAAAGTAGGAAGTGACTGATGGGAAAGTAAATGAGAGACAGTATAAGAAAGGGCTAGTTCTGAATCTTGACCAATGCAGTATTTTTAGCACACAGCATGAATCTCTGTCTCTTTTTGCTTATCCTTCCCAGCAGGGAATTCAATCCTGAGTGGGATCTTATGATGGTGCAAAAAGTATATTTCTCTCTCCTCTTTGTAACTCACACTTTCTTCATACTACTGCCACTACTTAGCACCTTTGTTGAAATGCATGTCTGTTAGCTTTGATCTTTACTTGGGGTATTTTCTGAACTTGTGTCATTTGCAAATTGCATTGGGAATAAGCGGCAGAGTTACTTATATCCACTAAGCAGGGGCTGTCTTCCAGGAGTAATATAATAAATCAACAGCAGCAATTTGTCTTTAACCACTCAGTGTAGTTTAGTTCCATTGAAAAATCTTACTGGATTTCATCACAATCACATATGCTGAACTTTCGTACCTACTGTTCTATCTCACACCTGCCCTTTCTGAGAAGATATTTAATATTAGGTATTGAGTAGGGGCTCATTTAATCCAAGTTCTGACCTGAAGCTGAAAAAGGTCAAGAGATGCCTTGAGCATTGCTGAAGGAAAACAAAGAACAAAGGCAACTGAACACGAATTCGGGCTACTATTAAGGTTTACCTCATGGTGATAAAAGGGTAAAACATCAGTACTTTTCCATACTTATTGTATCCACAGAATGCTATCCAGCTGTCCTGTTTAGGGTCACTTGGATTCTCCTCGGGAAGAGAGGTTTGGAGGCCCATCTATAAGGCCATGTGGAGGAATTTTCTATGTATCTGGAAGATAAAAACCTTCCAACATTCCCAGCTGGATACCAAGCATGTTGCAAATCCTGTGGAGATGCCTGGGAGCAGACTTAATCCAGTTTGGAACAGTTTGATTCTGTTGAACCTGAGGACTTGGACAGGATCCTCCAGAATGTAAATCTCACCATCTGAGCATTAGATCCAGGTCCCTCTTGGCTGGTTAAGGCTGCCTGAGAGGTATCACATTGGTGGGTCCAAGTGGTAGTGAATTCATCTTTATTGGGTGGGGGGGCATTTCTGGCTTCTTTTAAAGAGACACTGATATGCACCATCCTCAAAAATTCATCACTGGACCCTGCCATTTTGGACAATTTTTGTCCCGTCTCCCACTTTACTTTTTAGGGAAGGTAATTGAGAAAGTAATGGCATTGCAAATCCAGCAGATCCTAGAGGAAATGTATTATATGGGCTTTTTTCAGTCAGATTTCAGGCCACAATATGAGACTAAAAACAGTATTGTTCACACTGTCAGAAAGTTTCTCCTTGTTTCCAGGTTAAATCTCTCCTTGTTCAGTTTCCATCCATTATTCCATGTCTGGCCTACAGGCGCTTTAGAAAATAGCTTGACCCCCTTCCTCCCTGTGGCAGCCCCTCAAATATTGGAAGACTGCTATCACGTCTCCCCTGGTCCTTCTCTTTACTAGACTAGCCAAGCCCAGTTCTTGCAACCATTCATTGTATGTTTTAGCCTCCAGTCCCCTCATCATCCTGGTTGCTCTTCTCTGTACTTTTTCCAGAGTCTCAACATCTTTTTTATAATGTGGTGAACAAAATTGGATGCAGTACTCTAGGTGTGGTCTTACTAAGGCTTTATAGAGTGGCATCAGTACTTCCCTTGATCTTGATTGTATCCCTCTGTTAATACAATTTAGGATTGCATTAGCTTTTTTGGCTGCTGCACTCTGCTGGCTCATATTTATCTGGTTGTCCAAGATCCCTCTCACAGTTACTGCTGTTGAGTCTGGTTTCACCCAATCCATATGTGTACTTTTGGTTTTTCTTGCCGAAGTGTAAAATTTTACTTTTCTCTACATTGAATTTCATTTTGTTAGATATGGCTGTTGAAAGGTGTCAAAATGCCTTTCTTTCGAGGATTCGATTTTCCCACTGGGAGAGCTCCGGCGCAAGGATACGGACAACTGCTTGAAAGATGGATCTTTTTATTTTTCAGGAAGGCAGAGAACAGCGAGAAATCTGCATTCCTGGGCTAGCTAGCTTCTTATGGTAAGTCCCTATTTTTTTATACTCTTTTCTCCCTTTGTAAATTGATTTTGTGTGAGTGTTTGTATTTGTGCCCAATGTTTCAAAACCTGTTTGAGTTTGTCTTTATTTCCGCCAGAGGGCAAACGCCACAGGGTGGCCAGATTGTATTATTGGTTTTCTGTAATCTCTTTTAGCTTTAAAATAGTTTTTCATATTTGTTCTCTGGCAATCTCCTGTCTGTCCCTTTTGTAATTTATATTTTGTGTCTTTTGTCTGTTTGTGTTGCTTATTTGGTATGTCCTGTGTTTGTCAGGGTTTTCTAAATTATCTTTTGTTTCCTTTTCCTATTTGTCTAGTTTTCTTAATTACTTAGGCTTTTGTCTATAGGGATTCTTTAATACTTTTTATTTGATTCCTTTTCTTATGTAAGTTTGTTTTCTGGCTGACCTGATGTTCCCCTTGGGCTTTTCCTGTTTTTGGTGACAATACTGCCTTTGTGAAATTCCCTTTCCAAAATCCTTCATTTTTTTTCTCTCTCTAGAGGGCGGTCTGAGTATACTTGGTATTCGTGATCAATCTGGATCATCATCATGGCCACCTGTCTCTCCTTCGATTTTCTCTTCTGAGAGGGGATACAGGCCTTTAGGCAACTAAGGCGTGGTATGCATTGGGTGGTATGCATCAACAGAGGCAACATATCAGGGCTCCAAAGACACAAATAGTGACTATGGTTGTTATAAGGGTTTTGAGCCAATGGAGATCTGGTATCCACGAGAAGAGCCATGAAAAGCCTTGGAATGATTGCTCATGACCAATATTTTGAGCTAGCTCTTTTAGGTGGTGTATGTCCCTTTCTACAAGTCCTGAGGTTTCATCTAGGTTGAGGCAACACATCTCGTGGAATGTTTCACAGCCATAATTATGCTTCAAGAGAAGGAAGTCTATTGCTGCCCTATTCTCCAGGGTGGCTTCTCTGACCTCCCTCAGTTCTCTGTTAAGGGCATCCAGGGCATGGGAGGTCAAATTCAAGCCTTTTGCTAGGGTACATGCTAGGCTATTCAAATTTCTAGAATTTTGCACTACCAATCCAGGTACCCCCACAAGGGGTATTGCCAATGAGACATATTCTGCTTTGGTGAGAACGGAGACTTTGGAGTCACAATCTGAGTCTAGGGTTTGGAAGGCTCTCCTGTGCCATCTCTGTTAGGATGACATAAGCATGGTTAACTTTCCCATGGTGCAAGGGCAGTTGGTGGCATTTGCAGGAAGGTATGAGTAGGCTTTTAAGCCACAAAGGAAAAAACTACCCTGGTGGGAGTTTCAGGTAACTACATGAGAATGATATGGTCTCTGTGTAGTTGCATTTTAGTTCGGTGTTTCTAAGGCTGGTGCATTCTGTGACCCTAGGTGTGCTTCACCCAGTGACATTAAAGCATCTCTCAGAGGTGGTTACTGCAGCAATGTGTATGGTGTGGTCTTTGGTTTTTTTTGTAGAGTGGCCCCAGCTAAAAATGCTTTCGTAGGAGTTAGGAAGGTTTCTAAATGTGGTGTAGTTAATGATGTTATGTGGTCTAGTTGCCATTCCCATTAGGCATGTGGTTAAGATGTCCTTGACTGATTTCCCTCCTGCTAAGCAAAAGTTAGTGGTGTTGAGTATTTCCCTTGCTAAATATTCCCATATGTTTCCTTTCTCTGGGATAAGCTTTGGTTCCAGGAAGGCAGTTGCTTGTGTTACAAGTGTTACAATTGTTACAGATAATAATACATAGTATATATTGCATTTCCCATTGCTAGATTTCTTTTCTTCTCCCCCCCCCCCTTTTTTTTGTACAATGTAAAAAAAGGTAAATAAAATGTAAAAAAAAGGTATAGGTCAAGTCTCAAAAATTACTAAAAGGTACGACTCATGTCTCTTCCTTGTTAAAAAAAAATACGAAGAAAAAAGGGAAAAAAGAAAAAAATGGAGAAGGTGAGAGAAAAAATAAAAAAAAATAGAGTTTTATAACTCAGCACCTGGGAAACCAGTTTTGTGTAATTCAACGTTTGCACTTGGTTCCTCACAGTTGTATGGTTCAATGGTGTTGAAGAATGCTGCAAGCGTCCATTGAACTATGTCCAGATTTTTGTTGAGTTTGATGGGTGGGATTGATTGTGGTGGAGTTTGGCTATGGTCTATGACTGCTAGCTTTGCATGTGTCCAATGTATCCAAGAGTCTCATTCTGCAACCTTTATGGTGGTGTGTGTAGTTAGTAAGACTTGGTAGGGCCCTTTCCACCTGGGTTGTAAAGGTGAGGTGCTGGTGAAGAACTTGATCCACACAATCTCCTGGCTCATATGGATGCAGGGCTTCTTCCAGGAGTAAGGTCTGTGTCAGTGCACTCTGAGTCCAGAGTGTTTGTAGTCTGTTTTGGTGGGCTGTAAGATAAGAAGAGAGAACCCTATCTCCCCTATCTAAGCAAAGGGAATGAGGATCTAGGCCTTGTAGGGTATTGAGGGGGGCAACGTGACTCACGCGCATGTTAGATTCCTTGGTCAGTGTTTCACTTGGATAGTAACAGGTGTTGCTCCTTTAAATAGTCCCACTTCTGATGCATCCCAGCCCCATAAGGAGGGTGGCAGGCTTTTTAAATCTTCATGAAGCCCTGTGTTGCTGGTTATCAGCATGATTGTCTTGTGTGTGCCTTTTCCTGGGATCTCCAATTGCAGCCCCTGTTTTCCACATGTTATGCTCCCATTTTACATCGGAGATCCCTTCCTACTAGGGATAGTGGGGACTGGGGGCAAATAGTGAAGGAATGGTCTAATGTGAAAGGTCCTAGTTCTACTGTAACATTGTGGGTAAATTCTATGGGATTATTTCCCCCCCCCTCCCATTATGCTATTCCCGAGCCCCTTCAGCCACTGAAGCTTTATATGGTGGTTCAGTAATTAATGAGGAGGTGGCTACAGTGTCAACTAAGCAATTGTATTTTTTTCTTCCAATAAGAATGGTGGCAATGGGTTCCCCTTCAGGGCCATTTTTAAGGGAATAGCCAGCCCGTTAAAGGTAGCCATGAATTCAGTGTTTTCATTCTCATGTTCTAGTCAGAAAGGGGCAGGTCATTTTCCCTTCTTTGCTTCCACTGAGGTCCATTATTATGATTTACTTAAGGAAAAGGAGCGCTGGAGGATGCATGATGATGAAAGCTTTGTTGTTCAGTGTAATGGACTGCATTATTGCCTGGCTTCATGTTTCTAGGTGGTGGGTGATACCGGTTGCGGGAAAGGTGTTGCCTACATTGCCTGCTGAAATGCCCTTTCTGTCCGCACCTATAGCAATGCTGGCATCTGCCTTGCGGCCATCCTGCTTTATCACAATGCCAGCATTTCCTTGAATTATAGGGGGTTTTACCTGGTGTTTGTCTGGCATCATGTTGCATTACAGCAAACATTTTTAAGTCCTCATGTCTTTCTATCCTCCTTTTCCTATCTTTCTCCTCCTCTTTCAGTTTGTCTCTTTGATCATAGACAAAGTAAGTGATCCTGCGCAACTCTGCTATTTCTAAGGTTGGCCAGTTAGAGACAAAGCGGTGGAAATGCTCTTTGATATCCACGGTGGACTGGTCCACGAAGGCTGAAGCTAAAATCCTTTGGTCCTTCAGGCAGCTAAGGTCTAGATGGACATATGCAATAGCTGCTTCTGACAGGCGGACTCAAAAGGCATCAGGGTTTTCCTTTTCTCTTTGTGTTGTTTTTTGAAATTCTGACCAGTTTAAAGGCTTTTTATCTATTTCATCTAAAGCTTTTAGTAAGTTATTTTTTGCTCTTGTGTATTCGTCCCAGTGATTGGTATCATTGTAGTCCCAGTTAAGGCGATGTACTGCTCATGCGATGCAGGCTGGGGCTGCCTGTCCAGGGATAGTTAGTAGTTTAGCTATTTGATCTGTTTTTCAAATGGTTTTAATAGTTCAACTTTAGTTAGAAAGACTTGTAGCAGCTGGGTCATATCACCCCAGGATGGATTATGGCTGTCTGTGATAGATTTCAGGGTTTGAATTACTGTTTGAGGATCAGCCCTGAAAGCTGGGGTATCCTTTTTCCAGATGACCAAATCAGAGGCAGAGAAGGGAGTGTGGGTTAAAATGTATTCTAATTGTCCCCTATTTCTGCCTGGCACTGGTTTGTTTAAAAGGGGAGCCATAATCCGTGCCTCAGTCTTTCCTTCCAGGGAATGGGTTTCAGGTTTTTCCTGATCTTTTCCCTCAGTCAGGTCTTTGGTCCTAGCCATTTCAGCTCAGCAGTACCAATACGGTATTTGGCTGGGTTTAATGCATGTTCTAAGTGCTTTCAGGGTTTTATGATCTAAAGTACTGCTATCAGGCCAAATTTGTCTACCTGTGTCATCTGGCAATAAAGCCCACTTTTTGCAAATTCTTTTTGCTTCTTTTTTTATGCATTCCAGTCAGGACAGGCACTTCCTTTCGTCCCAAGCCTCAAGTAATTTATCCAAGGGGGTTTCTTCCATTGCCCTCAAGCTATAACTTCCCATATTCCCTGCTTGATGTGGGGATTACTTTGGTTTAGCTGGGCTACAGCCGTCAGTTTTCAGACAAAAAAGATCTGGAAAGGATTCTGGTTTCCCTACACACAGAGTACGGGCCCCTTTCTTTTAGGGAAACTCAGCTGTCAGTTTTAAGACTCCCCCCTAAAAAACGGGGATCTCGGAAGACCGTCTGCCCCCTAGCAGCTTCAGTACAGGCCCCTCCCTACACGCAGCCATCAGTTTTCAAATCTCCCTTAAAGGTGGGAACTGGAAGGACCTTTTCTGCTTTTTATAGACAAACTATTTCCAATTTTGTTTGCAAGCAGCCAGTATGGGCCCCTTCTAAATGCACAGAGCTTTGCTTGCGGGATTCACTGGGACTATTTTTCCTCTGCTTTTTATTTATTTCCTAACATCAGTTCCTTTTGCAGCCCGCTTGGTTTTTCTTACATCCTTCAGAAGGACTCACACTCCGTGATCTCTTGCATTCCCAAATCCAGCCGGTCATGGCTCGTGTTTGAGCTAGCAGCTGGCTAGGGTGCAGCTAGCAATCATCGAGGAGGTGAGGTCCTGCTGTTTCCACAGAAAAAACCCACAATCACACACCTGGTCCAATCACGCTTCCACTCCCCTCACTGTAAGATTATACATTTGAAGTGGTACTCACCTGCTTTCAAGCAGCTGTTGAGTGGAAAAACCCAAGGACTCCCTTTACTACCCTATATCTTCCGGGCTGGGTCCGTGGATGTTGTCCCTGGACAAAGAAGGTCCATGCTGGCTGGGTTTGGGTCCGCGGGCCCAGTCTGGTGGCAGGGTTGGCTGGGAAACCTTCATGGTTGCCAATTATTGAAAGGTGTCAAAATGTCTTTCTTTCAAGGATTCGATTTTCCCACTGGGAGAGCTCCAGTGCAAGGATATGGACAACTGCTTGAAAGCTGGAATTTTTTATTTTTCAGGAAGGTGGAGAACAGTGAGAAGTCTGCGTTCCTGGGCTAGCTGGCTTCTGATGGTAAGCCCCTGGTTTTTTATATCCTTTTCTCCCTTTGTAAGTTGATTTTGTATGTGTGTTTGTATTTGTGCTTAATGTTTCAAATCCTGATTGAGTTTGTTTTTATTCATGCCGGAGGGCAAACTCCGCGGGGTGCAGAAGGCAAACTCTGCGGGGTGGCCAGATTGTATTATTGGTTTTCTGTAATCTCTTTTAGCTTTAAAATAGTTTTTCATGTTTGTTCTGTGGCAATCTCCTGTCTGTCCCTTTTGTAATTTATATTTTGTGTCTTTTGTCTGTTTGTGTTGCTTGCTTGGTATGTCCTGTGTTTGTCAGGGTTTTCTTAATTAGCTTTTGTTTCCTTTTCCTATTTGTCTAGTTTTCTTAATTACTTAGGCTTTTGTCTATAGGGATTCTTTAATACTTTGTATTTGATTCCTTTTCCTATGTAAGTTTGTTTTCTGGCTGACCTGATGTTCCCCTTGGGCTTTTCCTGTTTTTGGTGACATTACTGCCTTCGTGAAATTCCCTTTCCACATGGCCCAGTGTTCTAGTCTGTCAAGATCCATGTGGATCTTGAGCCTATCTTCTTGGGTGTTAGCTATTCCTGCTAGCTTAGTATCATCTGCAAATTTGGTAAGTGTGGTGGACTCCCATGGAAAGAATGAGACACAGAGGCTGGTGTACTCGGGATGGGAGTCTAGAGCAAATTCTTGTGCCCCCTTTTATTGAGAAATTCGTACATAGTAAGCATACACATTGTGGATTACAATAATTAGATATAGCACACAAAACTGTTTACAATTGTCTGAGCTGCTTAATTGTTTCTGGTGTTTGTTTTTAATTTCCTTGCTTATCTCAGTGACCCTTAGGCAGACATATATGTATAAGGTCTTAGACTAATCATTACCCAATACTGAAGTCAAAGTTTTATTCCCACAGGTAAGTTTCCCTTCTATTCCCTCATCTAAGTCATTAATGAAGATATTGAAGAGTACTGGGCTTAAGACGGAACTTTGTGGCACTCCACTGCTTACTTTCCTCCATGTAGACTTAGACCCATTTAGGACTACTCGTTGAGTATGGTTTGCCAGCCAGTTGCGAATCCATCTAGTGGTGGTGCTATCTATTCCACTTTTTTCCAGGTTACTAAGAAATAGGTTGTTGTCTACTTTGTCGAATGCCTTGCTGAAATCTAAATATATTATGCCCACAGGATTTTGCTGGTTTACTAATTTAGTCACTGTTTTGAAGAATGAAATGATTGGTTTGGCATGATCTGTTCTTAACAAACCCGTGCTGACTGCTAGTTATTACTTTACTTGTTTCTAGATGTTGGCGGTTCTGTTTTTTTATTATCTTTTCAGTATCTTCCCAGGTATTGATGTTAGGCTGATTGCTTTATAGTTTCCTGGGCCTGTTTTTTTTTTTTTTCTTTTTTGAAGATGGGAACCACATCAGCTCTTTCCCAGTCCTCTGGTAGTTCCCCACTGCTCCAGGATTTTTGAAAGATATGGTGCAGTGGTTCTGAGATGACCTCTGCCAGCTCCTTTAAAACTCTGGGATGTAATCCATCAGGCCCCTGTGATTTGTTTTCATCAAGATTAGACAGCTGTTCTCTAACTATTTTTTTTGTGTGCTTATTTTAAGTTTTATTTCTGGTCTGTCTTTTACAGTTATGTTTTTGGTGTGTTGAGCTATCGTTTCTTTTTGCATGAAGATGGATGCAAAGAATGAGTTAAACAGTTCTTCTTTCTCTCTGTTGCCTGTTACTTCCTTACCATCTTCTCTCTTTGGTGTACTGACTATTTCCTTGATTTTTTTCTTGTTATTTATATGTTGGAAGAAACTTTTTAAAATTATCTTTGACTTTTGTTGCAAGTCTTTGTTCATTCTGAGCCTTTGCTATCTTGACTTCGTCTTTGCAGATTCTGGCTATCTGCTGATATTCTGCCTTAGTTGTATGTCCTTCCTTCCATTTTTTGTTTCTTTAAATTTGCCAGAGATATCTTTGTGCAGCCATGCTGGTTTCTTCTTGGATTTCTTGTTTTTCTTTCTCAGTGGTATTGTGCTCATCAGTGGTATTGTGCTGATCATCTAATGGATGATCTCTGGTTAGAATGGAATGGATTTGTCTTTGCTCTTTTTTTTAACTCTTGGCAGCTTTTTACATCATTCATCATGGTATCATTTTGGACTGACTTAGGGAGTTGGGGTGGGTGGCACAGTTTTTCATTTCCTTCTGATGCCAGTATCAGTTGGTGTTCATAGGGAGCAAGAGGTCCAGCTCACCAGTTCCTGCTTTGCAAGGTGCCACAAAGCTTGGTGCTTTCTCTACTCTTTTTAAGGAGGTTTGCTAAAGTCTTGAAGAAGCCTTTGGGATGGGAAAAAGAAAAAAAATGAAGAAAGATTAAATTGTACAATATTTGAATGACTTAAGCCCCTGTCACATAGCACCAACAGATGGAAAGAGGATGTAAAATGGAGAGAAACACTTGCCATCCGTTGGTTAATGCGATGCATCTATTCTGTACTCACTGCATCCGTTTTTCATACTCTCTATCCGTCCAGCATCCGTCTACTGACATTTCATCCGCTCAAAAAGTTTTGACTGCACAAAACTTTTTGAGCGGAAAATGTATCCAACGCGTCCGTTATACATCCGCTACGCATACAGGGAACATCCGTTATACGTCCGTCGTCATCCTTTACGCGTCCGCTATATCCGCTAGGCATCCGCTGCGCATCCACACAACTCGCATCCGCTCCAACGGAAAACGGACACAGGGAGGAAGTGAAACGGACACGGAACGGACACATAGCGTTAGTAGCAGGACGTAGAAAGGATGAAAGCGGATGCAGCTCACATACAAAGCATTAAAACGGAAAAAACATTCGTATAGGGGACGTATCTCGGATATTTAGGATGTCTGCAGGATGTCTAGAGGATGCAAAAGGACACCTAGCGGAAAACCTATATTTCCTATAAAAAAGGGGAGAAATCACTTGGATCTCACTTTCAGTCCAACAGCCCTGTGGTGAAGACCTCTTCAGCCTTCATCTGGCTCTTGCTCTTCCACACCATCCAGTCATCTCCACCATGGATCGTCACACACTCCTTTTGGTAGCCGCCATCGTTCTACAACAGTGCGAAGCCCTCTACAGGCTCTTTCACCTGTTCTACAGGAAGAAAAGGAGGCGGCCAAGAAGTGTCTGGGTCCGAAGATGGATCACAAGAAGAGCCGAGTACAGACTATATAACAAGCTGATGGTGGAGCTGGGGAATGAAGACTCTCGTGCATTCCAGAACTTCATGAGGATGCCACCAGCCATGTTTGACGAAGTTGTGGAGCGGCTGAGACCCAGGTTGACCAAGGCAAACACCAACTTCCCACCCAGCCTAGACCCTGGACTGAAGGAGGCACTGACTCTGCGCCACCTGGCCTCCGGGACCACGTACAGGAGCATGCAGTACGCCTGGAGGGTGTCACATAACACCATCAGCATTGTGGTCAGAAAAGTGGTGTAGGCAATCATCAAAGAATACCTGGAGGAGCTCCTCCAGTTCCCCTCCACCAAAGAAGGATGGAAGAAAGTTGCAGAGCAGTGGTATCAGAAGTGGAACTTCCCCCACACCGTTGGAGCCATAGATGGGAAGCACGTGGCCTGCAAAGCTCCAGCCAACTCAGGGTCCACTTATCACAACTACAAGGGCTTCTTCAGCATCATCCTCTTCGCCATGGTCGATGCTGACTACAAGTTCATATACATCGATGCTTCAGGCAACGGGTCAGCTTCAGATGCCCAGGTAGATAACGCCAGTCACCTCAAGGAGGGGCTGGAACGCAACCTCATCATGGGCTTCCCAGATCCAGACCCCCTACCCAATGACACACAAGATGTGCCCTACTTCATCGTGGGGGATGACGCCTTCTCCCTCAGAACCTACCTCATGGATTTCTGTTAGGAGGAAGTATTGTCCCTGCCTGGCAGAATGCAAATGTGAAAATGATCACATATTTAACTCTTAATAAAGCAATGTGTTTTCCCATTTTCAAGCATATGTGATGCATCTCTCAAAGGTATTTTTAATTTAAGTGGATAAATCACATATCTGACTGGAAATATATGGAAATAATTGACCAGACAAACATCAGAAAAGCACATCAGTGAAACTACATGTGATCTATCATCCAATCAAACTTTTGAAGAAAACCAAACACAAAATACTGATGGAGCAGACAGATTAGAATAGATGGAAACACCATTCCCAACCATCAATCAGCTGACATTTCCCAAGAAGTTGCAAGAGGCAAATTCCACACAGATTATAAATATTCAAGACAATCCTTACTTCTGAATTGTTGCACTGCAAAAGTATTGCTGGAATACAATGCATAACATCTGCATAAAAAAGAAGAAAAGAAATTAAAACCAGTTCTCAAATTCTACTTTGATGAAGATAATTTGAACCTTGGAGAGCCACAACTAAAAGTAAGCTCAATAAACTACCATTATCCAAAGATACCTCTCAAAAATCATTTCAATTGGGAAGATGACAGAAAGAGGGAGAAGTATGGCATGGAAAGATGAGGGAAGGCTAAAGTGTAGGGTTCTATCTTGTTATAGT
Source organism: Laticauda colubrina (assembly GCA_015471245.1). Taxonomy (NCBI): domain Eukaryota; kingdom Metazoa; phylum Chordata; class Lepidosauria; order Squamata; family Elapidae; genus Laticauda; species Laticauda colubrina. The sequence continues at coordinate 1,808,217 of BLBF01000053.1, forward strand.
TTATCCCACCAACAGAATTTGTGAATTTGGCAATGTCAAAAAACAATATATAGTTGTTTTCTTAAAGATGCAGCTACACATATTTCATCCTGAAGAAATCAAACAGTAGCATAATAATATATTGTTATGATTCATGATGGCCATTTATTTTTGAAGAATGGGTAGCTTTTTTTTCTGTTCATGGATATTCTTCCTTAAATCTATCTGTTCGATTTCCCAATGCATTTATGAATATGTTCAAAGTGTGAGACAGTATTAAAGGCTTGGGAAATGAAGTCTATGGTACAGATTGTGTTCTGAACCAAATGAGTGTAACAGTATGATGACACTCATGTGATGGAGAGTTGTTTTATGGGAAAATCTGTAGGTAGAAGTTTAACATACAGCTTGGAAAAATGAAGGAGGTTTTTTTTTAGATCATTGGGTGGCAAAATTGCAAGTTTTACATCTGTCTCCAAATGTGATACATATTTACCGGCTGCGGAGTCTTAAAGTTGGTTGTTCCAGATGTTGGAACCAACTTTAAGACTCCACAATTTATTTCACTCTAGTGAGATGATATGGAAATCAGCAAACCTTATATTTCATATTGAATTTTATTTTTACCTTCAACTTTTTAGATAATAGATCATGAACCTGTTACATTGTTTGCCCTAATCTTAACTTTTCATTGTCATCTTAAAGCAGGGGTGTCAAACTCAAGGCCCACACCAGATCTTGCTTAAATCTGACCCTCAGGGCTGACCTGGAAATATCAAAGGACCAACCCATGGTACTTCTGGTCAGCAAAATGGGTGGTGCAGAGATCTCACGTGGCCCCGTTTCAGCCTCTCTGGCCTCCAGCAGCACTCTTCCAGCCAAAAACAGGCTGCGTGGAGGCCCCGCGAGGTCTCCGTGCAGGCCATTTTTGGCCTCCCTGGCCTCTAGCAGCACTCTGATGGCCAAAAAACAGGCCACACAGAGGCCTCATTTTGGCCAACAAAGTGCTACAGGAGGCCGTCCAGGCCAAAAATGGGCATGAGGGGCCGTGCGTGGCAACCTCACACCCTGTTTTGGCTGGCAGGGTATGACATGAAGTTTCCATCCTGTCTCCCATCTGTTCCCCATTTCCATGGAGAAGAACAATGCTGATCTGGCACTGTCCTTGAAGAAATCCAGTTTGACACCTGCCCTAAAGAATGAAGAAATGAATAATATTTTCTAACTCTGATTCTATATTTCTTTGGATGCAAATTCAGTGAAAAGATGGAAATATGAAGAAATTAAGCAAAAATGAAACAGTAAAACAGTGCTTGTTTTTAAGGTGAGTGTACTTTCATGCAAGTTTAATAATTGACTAAACAGGTGGTCCTTGACTTACGACCATTTGTCCAGCAACTGCTCATGGTGGTGCTGAAAGAATCAGGGTTACAACCAGTCCAAGGAGTTCTGGCCATCTGAGCGCCACCACAACCATGTGATTGTGTTGTGGTTAGCCAGCAGCAGGTGCAGATGGCTGAGGATAGCAATGACTCTGATAAGGGGCCAGGACCATCAGGCAATGGACTGCTGCCTTCAGGAATTATGGGGGCTGGCAGCAATGATGAGGAGGTTCCCGAGGAGCCTGTGCCAAGTGCGTGTGAGCACAGTATGATTCATAGAAGAGAACAGCTGGAGCAGCACAGGCGACTTAGGCGTAAGGATGCAACATAATGCCCCCCCCCTCCAGGGAATATAAGCCTGGTTTCAAAAGGTTTTTGCTTTTGCAAAAAGCAGAAACATTCTAAGGACTCAGCATTGTGTGTGGAGACTCCAGCTTATCTGAAGAATTCTGTCAAGGCTTTTCTGATTGGATTAATTGGCTGCAAGCCATCTTTTATCCACAAAGAAGTTTATTTGTAGATTAAAGCTGTGAAGGTTTGAGTTGCTGCATTTGTTTGAGATTTCTTGCTGGTAACAAGGTTGGGTCAGCACAGATTGTGACCTGGATGCCTGGCAACCAGCTTACCTTTATGGCCAGTTGCGATGTCCCATGATACAGAATACACCATTTGCAATCTTCAGAGCCAGCTTTGTCCTGCTACCAAGGAATAACCAAAAATGGATGGTATTTCTAAAAAGAGGACAAATCTCTAAAAAGAGGACAGTTGCAAACCATCAGCCTCTAGAATCTGATGAATGATCAAGAACAGGGGTGTCAAACTCGATTTCATTGCAGGGTTGTGTTTGACCATCGGGGGCCAGGGATGAGTGTGGCCATGGTGAATGTGTCCAGGGTGGGTGTAGCCAGCTCAACATCACTCACTAAGGCTCTGTTTTCAGCCATGATAGCTTCCTGCATCCCTCTACTAGCGAACAAGTTATGTTTTTGGCTGCAATGGCCTCCTGCAGCCCTCTGCCAGTATACCCCCAAGATTTATTTTCACTGGCAGAGGGTGCAGGAAGCCATTGTGGCCAAAAATGAAGCTCAGGAGAGTCCCACAGAAGTACCACAAACCGGTCCTTCACTGTTTCCAGGATGGTCCCACAGGCCAGAATGTTTTTCAACCTCAGCAACTATAGGATGTGTAGACTTCAACATGGGCTTGAAGTTTAACTCCACACATCTTAAAAGTTGCTGAGGTTAAGACACATTGATGTAGAATATGGAAACAAATTGGAAAATAATCTTGATAAATTAAAAAAAAGTGACAGTCTGAAAAGAGCAGAATGAAATTTAATATAGACAAATGCAATGTTTATGCTTAGGAAAAACAAACCAGGTATACACATATAAAATTGGGAACAGTTTGGCTAGTAGTAGGTGCAAAAAAATGTGAAATTGCAGTTGATGACCAGGTGAATATGAATAAGCAGTAGCCATGAGTTTACTAAAATATACAAACACAATTTTAGTCTGCATGAACAGCAGCATCCTATAATTATCCAAAAGGAAGATGACTCTGAATTTAAGATAATTTCCTCCAAAAGAAAATCCAGCAGACAAGAAAGTTGAGAGAATACAAAAAGAATCTTCTTAATTGTTCAACTGCCCTGCTTTGTAACGAAGACTGTCAGATGTCACTGAAATTAATCTTGGAAATCCTGTTTCCCCCTACAAATAGGTCCATTAAGAGCCATGTTGGCACACTGATTAGAATGTGGTACTGAAGGCTATTTCTGCTGATCACCCACTGCCAGCAGTTTGGCAGTTCAGGTCTCACTGGCTCAAGGTTGATTCAGCCTTCCATCCTTCAGAGGTGGGTAAAATGAGAACCTAGATTGTTGAGGGCAATATGCTGACTGTGTAAACCACTTAGAGAGGTCTGTAAAGCACTGTGAAGCAGTATATGTGTGATTGTGTGTGTGTGTGTGGGGCTGGCTAGGGGCCACAATAAAATGAAATAAATTGAATGGATGGATGAACACAGATTAAAATATATTACTTATAAAATAAAACATCTATTTTGGGAAATTAATTCCTTGTATGATATACAGATACCAAGGTAACTTGACATTGTCTTTTTCCAGGAAATTTTTTTTGTCTGATTCTTATTTACTCAAGTGTTGACCAAGCAATTCTATTTAGCTTCTTCAAAAAAGGTTGGTCAGATCAACCCATCTGCTGGAACACACTGCTGCTAATACTGAGGATGGACTGTTATAGCCATGTTGCTCCATGTAAGCATCTGTAAGTGGCATACAAAAAGGATTAAAAACTCTATGACATTGTTAGAGTCCACATTTTTGAAAGGATTTTTCCTTACAAAGCATGATTGTCATGGATTGTTGATTCCAAATGATGTCTCTTTTACTTTCTCTTTCTCTTACACGAAGAAACAGCTTGCCTTCAGAAGTTGTAGGTGCTTCATCACTAGAAATTTTTAAGAAAAGACTGGGATAACCCCCTATCTGACATGTCCTCAGATAAATACTTTGGTGGTGGTTGTAGCAGGAGTAGGAGTAGGATTAGGAGTGGATTTATTTAGTAAAGGCAGAAAAAGCTAGGGATAAGAAATCACCTTACTAAAACAAACAGCATGCTATAAGTAGACAGAGTTTTCTCATCGTTTTGTTATCTAAAATGGGCATGCTTTCAAAATCATCATAAAGTATTGAGCTAAGAATGATTCATAATACAACAGATTAAAATAAATGAGTAAAAATAATTTCATATTTTAGATTTATGTTCCTACCTTCCATGTAACAGGTTCTCTTTAAAAATAAAGAACAATCTGATTTAATTAAAAGAAAAGTTCATTGCTTTCACATAAAAAACATGACTGTAATGCCAGTCGCAATCCCAAGACAAGACAATATCCATCTCAGAGGTTCTCAAAAGCTTTTGAGCTGGAGTTCTGAACTAGAGGCGTTTATTTTTAAAGCTATTTCTGTCAGGTAAAGGGTGGAGAAGGCGTTTTGAATGAGGCACCATAACAAAGCTTTGGTCTAATCTAAGAAGCTTTAAAAAAAAAAAAAAAAGCCTTTGAGCCAATGTTTATTCTTGGTAACTGCCTGGAAAAGTCCCTGCAGTTTTCTTGGCAAGAATTTGGAAATGGATTGACATTGAATGCTTACTAGAGCTAAAAGGCTCACCCAGCTCATTTTATGCCTAAAGCCCATGTCCCACTGCACCAACAGATGCAAAGAGGATATAAAACGGACAAAAAAGCTTGCCATCCGTTGGAAAACGCGATGCATCCGTTGTGTACTCACTGCATACGTGTTTCATACGGTCTATTCGTCGAGCATCCATCCACTGAGATTTCATCCACGCAAAAAGTTTTGAGCTGCACAAAACTTTTTGAATGGATGAACTTTCCGCCACGTACGATGTACATCCGCGACACATATGGGCAACAAACGTTCTATGTCCGTTGTCATCTGTTAAATGTCCACTGTATCCTCTCATCATCCTCTGGACATCCTTGCAACTCACATCCGCTGCAGCTGAAAACGGAAAGAGGGAGGAAGCAAAAGGTACATGGAACGTCCACACAGCGTTAGTAACACGGAAATAGAAAGGATGTAAGCGGATGCATCTCGTATATAAAGCATTAAAACGGACAAAACGTTTGTATATGGGATGTATTTCGGATATTTAGGATGTCTGGAGTATGCCTAGAGTATGTGGAAGGACACCTAGCGGAAAACCGATATTTTCTATAAAAAGGGGGAGGAAATCACCCTGATCTCAGTATGAGTCCAGCAGCCGTGGTGTACAGACCTCTTCACCCTTGGTCTTGCTCTTCCACATCATCCATTGATCACCACCATGGATCATAACACAGTCCTTATGGTAGCTGCGATCATTCAACATCAAAACCAAGCCCTGTTCAGACTGTTTCACCTTTTCTATGCAGGGAGAAGAAGGAGACGTTCAAGAGCTGTGTGGGTCCAATGATGGATCGGGAGAAGAGTGGAGTTTGGACTGTATGACAAGCTGATGGTGGAGCTGAGGAATGAAGACCCTCGTGCATTCCAACACTTCATGAGGATGCCACCAGCCATGTTTGACAAACTTGTAGAGCGTCTGAGACCCAGGTTGACCAAGCCTAGCACCAACTTCCATCCCAACTTGGACCCTGGACTGAAGGTGCCACTGACTCTGCGGCACCTGGCCTCTGGAACCACATACAGAAACATGCAGTATGCCTGGAGGGTTCCACACAACAGCATCAGCAAAGTGGTCAGAGAAGTGGTGCAGGCCATCATCGAAGAATACGTGGAGGAGCTCCTCCAGTGTCCCATCAGTGAAGAAGGCTGGAGGAAAGTTGCAGAACAGTGGTATCAGAGGTGGAACTTTCCCCACACCATTGGAGCCATAGATGGGAAGCATGTGGCCTGCAAAGCTCCAGCCAACTCAGGGTCCTCTTATAACAACTACAAGGGCTTCTTCAGTATCATTCTCTTTGCCATGGTTGATGCTGAGTACAAGTTCATCTACACCAATGCTTCAGGCAACAGGTCAGCTTCAGATAGCCAGGTATACAATGCCAGTGACCTCAAGAATGGGCTGGAACGCAACCTCATCATGGGTTTTCCAGATCCAGACCCCCTGCCCAACGACACACAAGATGTGCCCTACTTCATCGTGGGTGATGATGCCTTCTCCCTCAGAACCTACCTCATGAAGCCCTACACTTCAAGATACCTCACCCGTGAAGAGAGGATCTTCAACTATAGGCTGTCCAGGGCAAGACGGGTGGTGGAGAATGCCTTTGGCATCCTGGCCAACAGGTTCCAGGTACTTCTCACCATCATGCAGCATCACCCACAGACTGTGAGGAGCATCGTGGAAGCTTGCTGCATCCTACACAATCTCATGCGCACCTGCTACCCAGTGTTGCAGAACAGGCTTGTGGACCGTCAACAAGGGAATGAGGACATGGAGCCTGGTGAATGGAGGCAAGGACGTAACCTGATAGACACTGTGGATGTGCAAGGCCCCAACAAAGCTTCACGTGAAGGGAAGAAGCAGCGCAACCTCCTGAAACACTGGTGCAACTCCCCAGCTGGATCAGTGGAGTGGCAAGACAGGATGATAGATGATTAATGGATGGTTCCTTGAGCCTGTCTCATAACACTGATGAGATTGTGCCATGTATGTTGAGTGATCCTACAATGAATAGGGCATTAATAAAGAGCTTTGTTTATTTTGAAATGTGTTGATCAATGAATAAATTGTTATTGATAATAAAGGTCCATATGTGTGGCAGCTGGTAGGGTGGACCATACAGTCCCACTATGCTTGCATTGGAGGTTTATGTATCCCACAACTATCCTTACCTATCCCACAACTAACCTTACCCATCCCACAACTATCCTTACGCATCCCACAACTATCCTTACGCATCCCACAACTATCCTTACCCATCCCACAACTATCCTTACCCATCCCACAACTATCCTTACCTATCCCACAAGCATGCAAAGGCTTAACCATTTTTTCAAAGTTTTCACCAACACTTTATTTAGTAAATAAAATAAACCAAGCGTGTGAAGCAAAGATAACCTTTATTAATAACTGTTTTAAGTAAACTGTATGACTTTATTAAAAAAGCAAAATGAAGCAAGTAAAGTGTCTTAAGCAAAGATAAAGTGAACAGGTAACAACTCAGTCTCTGGCACTATTCTCAGTCACTCTGAGGCATGTCCATGGTCTCAGCTGTCAAGCGGCCAGGGACTGTGGAGGTGGCTGTGGCTGGAGTGCTGGTCTGAGGCGCCATTGGGGTGCTTGACCCCGAGAGTACAACAGGGGATGGTGTGTTCAGGAAGCTCTCAGAGAGCTGACTCAGTCCCGTGAGGTTGAGAGGCCCTTCATCAAGGACCTGGGATGTCAGGCCCAAGACTGATGACAGATTGTCCGTTGAGGGACTTGGCTGTGGGGTGAAGGAAGGAGGAGTGTAGTCAGGCTGTCTGGTCTGCAGCTGGGTGAGGTGAGGCATCTGTGGCATGCAATGAACCTGGGCCTGGACTGGGAAGGTCTGCCTCTGCTGTGGGAAGTCCTGGTACTTGTAGCCTTGGTAGGTGAGGGGCTGTTGAAAGCTGTGGAAGAGCTGTGACATCGTCTGGGGTGGAGGAGCAGACCTGGACTGGGTCAGAGCAGGTTCAGCTGGGCCTGGAGGGTTGTGCAGAAGTGCTGTTATCTTCTCCTTCATCACCTGGTACTGGGCCTTGGGCAGGTCCATGAGGGTCTGGCTCACGTAGGTGATGGAGGGCTTCCGGTTTGAGGATGGTATGTCGCTGTGGACCAGCTGAGAGAGAAGATCTGTGTTGGTTTTGATTGTGTCCCTGATCTCCAACAGGACAGTGTGGCTCTGGCCCTCCAGTCTGCCTCTCTGCCTGCTTTCTGTGGAGGTGGAGCTAGGGGTGGGGGTAGGTTGGTCTCTGGTGGCTGCCGCTTCTTCCTCCATTTGTGACAGGGGATCCTTCACGTCCTCTGGCATGGGGAGTGCTGCTGTCGGGGGGGTCTCTGTCGTGGGGCCCTCCGAAGACACCTGCCTGGACACGGTAACTGTCTCCTGGCTAGAAGAGGACTGGCTGTCTGAGGGCTGTCTGAGGGAGAGGGTTGTCAGAGGGGATGCTCCTCGGTGGTGGACCTCACCCTCCAGGAAGCTGCACCTGGCCATGACATACATCTCCCGGTCAGTGAGCTTGACAGCGGCCTGCCAGATTTCTTGAGGTGTAGCTTGCCATACCAGGTGTGAATGTGCTTCCACCATCCCAGGAGTAGTTCTGAAGTGTAGCCCAGGTTCTCTGCCTTGTCTCTCCAAGCTTCCTGCTTCCTCTTGGTGTCGCGATAGAGTCTGTGGCCCTTTCTCCAGCGGTACTCGTTCTCCCTCAGCCATTCCAGCACCTCCTCCTCATGCTCCTCGGAAAGGGTGTACTGTTTCCTCTCTCCCTTCTCCTTCCCTTGCCTCTTCCTCCCTCTGGCAGGGGCTTCAGCAGCAGGGCTTTGAGGGCCTTAGGACTGGTCCACCACAGCAGCAGCAGTAGCAGCAGCACCAGCAGTAGCAGCAGCACCAACAGGAGAAGGACCACCAGCAGCAACACCAGCAGCACCAGCAGCACCAGCAGCAAGAGAAGCACCAGCAGCACCACCAGCAGCAGCACCACCAGCAGCAGCAGCACTAGCAGCAGCAGCAGCAGCAGAAGCAGCAGCAGTTTCAGAGTCAGTGCCAGGGGGTGGGATGGTGGTTCTGTCCTTCTTGCCAGGGCTGGTAGGAGTAGGCACAGGCTTCCTCTTCTTCCCTGACTGACGAACCATGGTGTTATTTGAAGATGTCTGTGGCAGCACGTTTTTCCTCTGAATGCTGACTACTTGCGAGCTGCATCCTTTTATATCCGCGGAGCTGATGCAATTCATCCTCCCCGCATGCGCAGTGAACGCTTTGCATCCGCTATGTATCCGCTATGCTTCCGCTATGCATCCTATAGGCATCCGTGATGCATCCATGTCATCCGCTACGCATCCGCTCCTTCCGCTATGCGTCCGCTTTGCAATTCTCCCCCAGAAGCCCTTCAGATATGTCATCCGCTTCCATCTTCTGTCATCTGCTAGGCTTCCTACGAACATCCACTTAACATCCTCACTACGTACTACCCCCGTCCGTTTCTTTCCGTCCTTTTCCATTCTGTTTATGCAAATTTGGGTCACTTTTGAGAGTGGATGACAACGGATGGAGCCACCCCCGAAATGTTGCTCGTCCACTGTTTCCTTTTTGCATACGTTTTGCATCCGTCGGCCAGTGGGACCTAGCCTTAAGGCAGAACTAGAACTTCCTTTCTCTAGTCTGGTGCTTTAACTACTAAGTCAAACTGGTTGAATTAGAAGCTGTTGGTATAGGTTAATTATTATGTGTTTGTTCCTTGTTCCAATGTATCCCAGGATTTGATATAATTTACTAAAAGAGGAAGGTTCTGTTATGCACTGAATTTTTTTCCTTTGTACTGGAGAACTTTGAAGAAAACAAGTTTTAACCTGGTATTTCTATTGTATAATGCCCTTCCAGAAAAATTTATCTATACTTAATACATCTATTATACAATTATTTGAGTACTGGATGATACAGAGAAAAGGAAGTCATTATAAACACCAAAGTGGTACAATACTTCATGTGATGTTGATACTATTCCTTTTGTTGATGCAGCCTAAGACTGCATTGTTTTTTTTTTTTTTTTTTAATCTACAGCACCCTGCTGGATCATATTTAAGTGATTGCCTAGTTAGTAGGACCGCTAAATTCCTCTCACAGTTTCTATTTCTGTGCATTTGGTTTGCCTTACCTTTGTAAAACCTTACCTTTTTAACCACTGAATTTACTTTGTTAAATAGGGCCCAGTATTCAAGTTTGTCAAGATCCTTTTGAAAGATATGATTCAGTGGTTCTGAGATCACAACTGCCAACTTCTTCAGAACATCATCATATAAATATATCATTGGTGATATACTCCAATTTTTCCAATAGAATGATCCTGTGAGGTAGGCTTGGCTGAAATTGCATGTTTCTATGCCTGAGACTGGACATTTCAAGACTTAATCAAATACCTTACTTGTATTTATATATTATATACTTATATACACTATACTTGTACTGAATGTAGTATGAAAAATGAAGGAAAAATAAAGTAGCTATACCAGGATAAAATTAGCTGCATTATAAGTAAAAAATAGCAATAGCAATAGCACTTAGCAATAGCACTTTATAGTGCTTTATAACCCTCTCTAAGCAGTTTACAAAGTTAGCATATTGTCCTCAACAATCTGGGTCCTCATTTTATTGACTTTGAAAGGATAGAGAGCTGAGTCAATCTTGAGTAAGAATAAAACTGTTGGCAGTAGGCAGAAATAGTGTTATGACCTAGGGGAAGGATACTGTAAAATCTCCAGTCAGAGGTAGTATTTGCTGGTTCTCCAAACTACTCAAAATTTCTGCCACTGGTTCTCCAGAACTGATCAGAACCTGCTGAATACCACGTCTGGATCTCAGCAGCTGAACTGCCTGACAGGGTCAGAGAGGCACTTCACTTGCTTGTACTGGTCTACTAATGAAGATCTGGATTCACATATCTTCAGAACTGCCTCTTCAATCGACCCCAGTTTAACAGCCTCC
>BLBF01000053.1:1844006-1856368 GCA_015471245.1 Laticauda colubrina
AAATGAGTGAGCTAAGCTTGTATGTTTATTAACATACAGGCTTAGCTCACTCATTTATCTGTGTGCCTATCTGACTAACGCTGCACATTCTGTTTAGCTTGTCTACCTAACCCTGGTTGGGGAACCCAGGCTTAACAGCCACTCCACTGCTCCAGCTGGGGAGTTGCACCAGTGTCTCAGGAGGTTGCGCTGCTTCTTCCCTTCACGTGAGGCTCTGTTGGGGCCTTGTACATCCTCAGTGTCGATCAGGTTCCGCCCTTGCCTCCATTCCCCAGGCTCCATGTCCCTATTGCCTTGCTGGAGGTTCACAAGCCTGTTCTGCAATACTGGGTAGCGGGTGCGCATGAGATTGTGCAGGATGCAGCAAGCTTCCACGATCCTCCTCATGGTCTGTGGGTGATGCTGCATGATGGTGAGAAGTACCTGGAACCTGTTGGCCAGGATGCCAAAAGCGTTCTCCACCACCCGCCTTGCCCTGGACAGCCTGTAGTTGAAGATCCTCTCTTCATGGGTGAGGTATCTGGAAGTGTAGGGCTTCATGAGGTAGGTTATGACGGAGAAGGCGTCATCCCCCATGATGGAGTAGGGCACATCTTGCGTGTCGTTGGGCAGGGGGTCTGGATCTGGGAAGCCCATGATGAGGTTGCATTCCAGCCCCTCCTTGAGGTGACTGGCGTTGTATACCTGGGCATCTGAAGATGAGCCGTTGCCTGAAGCATCGATGTATATGAACTTGTAGTCAGCATCAACCATGGCGAAGAGGATGATGCTGAAGAAGCCCTTGTAGTTGTGATAAGAGGACCCTGAGTTGGCTGGAGCTTTGCAGGCCACGTGCTTGCCATCGATGGCTCCAACGGTTTGGGGGAAGTTCCACCTCTGATACCACTGCTCTGCAACTTTCTTCCATCCTTCTTCAGTGGAGGGGCACTGGAGGAGCTCCTCCATGTATTCTTCGATGATGGCCTGCCCCATTTCTCTGACCACAATGCTGATGGTGTTGTGTGGCACCCTTCAGCCGTACTGCATGCTCCTGTAGGTGGTTCCTGAGGCCAGGTGGCGCAGAATGAGTGCCACCTTGAGCCCAGGTTCCAGGCTGGGCTGGAAGTTGGTGTTTGCCTTGGTCCACCTGGGGGTCAGCCACTCCACAACTTCGTCAAACATGGCTGGAGGCATCCTCATGAAATTCTGGAATGCCCGAGTGTCTTCGTTCCTGAGCTCCACCATCAGCTTGCTATACAGTCCGTCCTCTGCTCTTCTGGCGAACCATCTTCGTACCCAGACGCTTCTTGGCCACCTCTTTTTCTTCCCGTAGTAGAGTTCACAGAGCCTGTAGATGGCTTCGCACTGTTGCAGGAGGATGGTGGCTGCCAAAAGGACTTTGTTACGATCCACGGTGGACATGACTGGATGCTGTGGAAGAGGAAGAGTCAGATGAAGGCTGCAGAGGTCTGCACCACAGGGCTGCTGTTCTGAAAGTGAGATCCAGATGAGTTGCTCCCCTTTTTATAGGCAGTATAGGTTTTCCCCTATGTGTCCCTTTGCATCCTCTAGGCATCCTCTAGACATCCTTAATATCCGAGATAGGTCCCCTCTGCGAACGTTTTTTCCGTTTTACATGCTTTGTTTCCGTGCTGCATCCGTAGGCATCTGTTCTGCATACGTTCCGCGTCTGTTCTGCTTCCTCCCTGCGTCCGTTTACCGCTGGAGTGGATGGAGTTGCGAGGATGCGCAGTGGATGTCTAGCGGATATAGCGGATGCGTAACGGATGCAGAACGGATGCCTAGCGGATGCGTAGCAGATGCAGAACGGATGAATTGGATACATTTTCCGCTCAAATGTTTTGAGCAGCTCAAAACTTTCTGAGCGGATGAAACGTCAATAAACGGATGCTGGACTGATAGAGAGGAAGCAAAACGTATGCAGTGAGTACAGAACAGATGCATCGCGTTAATCAATGGATGGCAAGTGTTTATCTCCGTTTTACATCCTCTTTCCATCCATTGGTGCAGTGTGACAGGGGCTTAAAGTATTAAAAATGGACAAAACATTTGTATCTGGGATGTATCTTGTATATTTAGGGTGTCTGGAGTATGTTGAGAGTATGTAGAAGGACACTTAGCGGACAACCGATATTTTCTATTAAAAGGGGGAGAAAATCATCTGGATCTCACTATGAGTCCAGCAGCTGTAGTGCACAGACCTCTTGACCCTTGGTCTTGGTCTTCAACATCATCAATTGTTCTCCACCATGGATGATGAAACAGTCCATATGATAGCTGCGCTCATTCATCACCAGAACCGAAACCTGTTCAGACTGTATGAAGTTTTACACAGAAGGAGAAGAAGGAGATGTCCAAGAGCTGTGTGGGTCCGAGGATGGATCGTGAGAAGAATGGAGTTTGGACTGTATGACCAGTTGATGGTGGAGCTGAGGAATGAAGACCCTCGTGCATTCCATCACTTCATGAAGATGCCACCAGCCATGTTTGACAAACTTGTAGAGCCTCTGAGACCCAGGTTGACCAAGCCTAGCACCAACTTCCATCCCAATCTGGACCCTGGACTGAAGGTGGCACTGACTCTGTGGCACCTGGCCTCTGGAACCATATACAGAAACATGCAGTATGCATGGAAGGTGCCATACAACAGCATCAGCAAAGTGGTCAGAGAAGTGGTGCAGGCCATCATCGAAGAATACGTGGAGGAGCTCCTCAAGTGCCCCACCACTGAACAAGGCTGGAGGAAACTTGCAGAAGAATGGTATCAGAGATGGAACTTTCCCCACACCACTGGAGCCATAGATGGGAAGCACGTGGCCTGCAAAGCTCCAGCCAACTCAGGGTCCACTTATTTCAACTACAAGGGCTTCTTCAGTATCATTCTCTTTGCCATGGTTGATGCTGACTACAAGTTCCTCTTCATCGATGCTTCAGGCAACGGGTCAGCTTCAGATGGCCAGGTATACAATGCTAGTGACCTCAAGGATGGGCTGGAACGCAACCTCATCACGGGTTTTCCAGATCCAGACCCCCTACCCAATGACACACAAGATGTGCCCTACTTCATCGTTGGTGATGACGCCTTCTCCCTCAGAACCTACTTCACCTGTGAAGAGAGGATCTTCAACTACAGGCTGTCCAGGGCAAGACGGGTGGTGGAGAACGCCTTTGGCATCCTGGCCAACAGGTTCCAGATACTTCTCACCACCATGCAGCATCACCCACAGACTGTGAAGAGCATCGTGGAAGCTTGCTGCATCCTGCATAATCTCATGCGCACCCGCTACCCAGTGTTACAGAACAGACTTGTGGACCGTCAACAAGGGAATGGGGACATGGAGCCTGGTGAATGGAGGCAAGGACGTAACCTGATAGACACTGTGGATGTACAGGGCCCCAACAGAGCTTCACGTGAAGGGAAGAAGTAGCGCAACCTCCTGAGACACTGGTGCAACTTTCCAGCTGGAGCAGTGGAGTGGCAAGACAGGATGATAGATGATTAATGGATGCTTCCTTGAGACTGTTGCATAACACTGATGAGATTGTGCCATGTATGTTGTGTGGTCCTACAATGAATAGGGCATTAATAAAGAGCTTTGTTTATTTTAAAATGTGTTGATCAATGAATAAATTGTTATTGATAATAAAGGTCCATATGTGTGGCAGCTGGGATGGTGGACCATACAATCCCACTATGGTTGCACTGGAGGTTTATCTACCCCACAACTATCCTTATCTATCCCACAAGCATGCAAAGGCTTAACCATTTTTTTCAAAGTTTTTACCAACACTTTATTAAGTGAACAAAAAGAACCAAGTAAACTTTATTAAGTGCCTTAAGCAAAAATAGACTTTATTAAACAAATAAACAACTCAGTCTCTGAGACTATTCTGAGTCAGAATAGACTATTCTGCGTGCGTGCTGCATCCTTTTATATCCACAGAGCAGACACTATTCATACCCCTCGCATGCGCAGTGAACGCTTTGCATCCGATATACATCCGCAAGGCATTCCCTTTGTTTCCTATAGGCGTACGTGATGCATCTGCTTCATCCGCTATGCATCCGCCCCTTCTGCTATGCGTCCGCTTCGAAATTCTCCCCCGGAACCCCTTCGGAGGTGTCATCTGCTTTCATCCCCTTTCATCCGCTAGGGTTCTGATGAACATCCATTTAACATCCTCGCTACATACTACCCATGTCCGTTCTTTTCCATTCTGTTTCATGCAAATTTTTGCCACTTTTTGGAGCGGATGAAAACGGATGGAGCCACCCCCGAAATTTTGCTCGTCCTCTCTGTATGCATACGTTTTGCATCCATCAGCCAGTGGGACCTAGCCTTAAGCCTAAGTGCTATTGCTATCTATACAATTTCTATAGATAGTTACAGTAATTGCCACAAGACACCTTTAAACAAATACCAAAGGTTGGTGGTAGAAAGGTGATGATACTTTATCCAATTTAGCAACAGAAATATGTGCTCCATATACAATAGAGCTGTACTTTAAATATGGATGCACATTTAAATTGGGCCAAACTTGTACAGCTGGGTTTATCAGAAAGCATAGCAGGCTCAGTCAGGACACTGTGTTGTGTGTATGATATAGTGATAAGAACAGTAAAGTGGAACAAGTATGCTATGCCGAGATATGTCCTGCATGATCTGCCAAACTTTTCTGTTATACATGCTCTTCAGATAATGTTACTAGAATCTAGAGGTCATTGCACTGTTTCATATGAATCAATGAGAACCTGCCAAGTTTACAAAACATCTCAGAAAGCACCCAAAATTATCTCTTAAGTACAGTACAGCATTAGTAGCCCGTCACTCTTAAGTGCAGTATGATAACCCATCTGCCACAGTTCCAGACATCGACTTGAATGTTCTCTTACTGTTTTGGTACTGCCATCAAACAACCCATCGGTTTTATGTGAATTTAATACACAATTTACAGAGATTCTATAGGATTCTATCTTCCCCAAACCCCAGATAGGAATAATGCTTCTGAAGAAGAGGAAAGGCTGAGTTAAAATGGAAGCCATGGTAAAAGCTGCAATCTCTTTTGGTGGAGGCAGCAGAAGTTTTCTTATGCCACGTGATCAGCTTTTTTTGGACTTTACAGACCAGGGTTTCTCAACCTTGGTAGCTTTAAGAAGTGTTAGGCATACACATGCACTCAGCCTGTGCTCCCAGAACCGGTTGTTAAATTGGTTGCAGCCCATCACTAGGTAAGGGTACCTCTCGACTTATTGTATGTCTACCATTGAGCCTCAAATCTCTGTTGCTGAGCAAGACAGCTGTTCAGTGAGCTTTCATCCACTTTACGACCTTTCTTGCCACTGTTGTTAAGTGAGTAGTTGCAGCTCTTAAGTCACATGGTCGTTAAGTGAATCTGGCTTCCCCGTGTACTTCATTGGTCAGGTTGCAAAAGGGGATTGCATGACTCTGGGTCACTGAGACTGTCATAAGTAAGAGTCAGTTGCCAAGCATCTGAATTTGGATCACCTGACCATGGGCATGCTGCAATCATCATTAAGTGTGAAAAACACTTATCAGTCCCTTTTTCCAGGGACTTATGTAACTTGAATGGTCACTAAGTCAGTCACATAGTCTGTTATGCCCCTGGTGGAGACTGACTCTAAGGGAGAGGAGGAATAGCTGACGGGGACTGGAAATGTGGCTCCGGAAGTTGTGGAGGAGGCTGGGGTAGGGCAGAGGCCGGCTGGGCAGTCAGAGGAGGACCCAGGCCCATCCCCTCTCCATCCAAGGGAATGCAGGGAAAGATGTGGTCTACAGAGGAGAAGAGGGCCTTGATCCTCTTCATAGACTGCAGCTATGACAACTGGATAAGAGGATGGACATGTGTACGGGCCAGTGCTGGAAACAAAGTGTGGAAATATCTCTAGTTTATGGTTCCTCTCTTGAGTCTGGCGTCCTTCCCAGTGTGTGTTCTGATATCTGTGGACATCTTCAAGCCCTAATCTTTCCTGGTTTGTGTTACTTTTTACTCTTTATAATTTATAGGAATTTTTAGTTTAAACAGCATTTCCTCCTTCTTGTAACTGCTCATGTGGGAGTTTTTTGTCTCCAGTCAAGGATATTTGGAGCTTGGAAGCAAAGTGAAGGAACAAAAGGGCCTTTACCTGTTTTTTTGTGACTGTGTTTATTTTGTAATCCCACCCTAGGTCATCACACAGTCACTAAGTAAATCTGGCTTCCTCGAATCTCCATTGCTAAGAGAGACAGCTGTTCACTGAGCTTGGACCCATTTTATGAGCTTTCTTACTGTTAAGTGGATCGTTGTTTAAATCAGTCAGAAGATTAAGAGTTTTGAAAGTGAGGCTATCAGTATGAACTGCATAGGAAAGTTAATTGGCAACCATCACAATATTTCCTAAATCTGTTTCATATTCATTGATATAAATATACATATAAATCCCAGGAAGGGACAGTAGTAAGTATACATTGGCATGAACAAGTCTCAAATTTAAGCCATGTTCAATCAGGAATTTCTCATTGAAATTTTGAAGAATAAGAACAAATCACTTTTCACTAAATTGGATCAGACTGAAAAGTGGCCAGAACTGAAACAAAGCAGCTTCCCTTGTTATTTCCTAAGGTCTCTAGACATTGCTATTTTCAACTCAGCATCTTCAGCCACCTTGACCATTGCTGAAACATACTGAAAGCTGTAGATCAATAACTTTTCAAGGGCCACAACTTCTTTCTCTTGATCTTGCAGAAACATATTTTCTTCCTAAAAATAAAAACAACAACAATACATCTCTGATAGTACTACACTGTATTTTTTCCAGATTAAGCATGAAGCAAGGACCAAGTCTTCTGTTTTGCTCTATGCTGCTGCTGGTGATGCTTAGTAGTAATCATGAAGTTGCTGCAGAAGAAAACTCTGCACAACCTCAAGGATCTTGTGCAAATTGGATGGCTGGAGCACCAGGTCACCCAGGTCATAATGGAGTACCAGGGAGAGATGGACGGGATGGAAGAGATGGCCAAAAGGGAGAGAAAGGAGAGCTAGGTAAGAAGCTTAAAGTTTAGTTCGTTTCTGTGAGAACAGTATGCTTGATGGGCAGTATTCTCTAATCTACTGTCCTCCAGTTGTTTTGGAACACAATTCTGGAGCTTGCTAAGGATTATGGGAAGTTTTGTGTAATATATGTGTGTGACACCAAGTGAATAGGGCTGCTTTAATTCATTTAGATCAGACTTATAGTTTAATGGGATGGAGATGATTATTTATACCATTGTTTCTCAAACTTAGCAACTTTAAAATGTTTGGACTTCAACTCAAGGAATTCCCCGGCCAGTATAGATGGCTGGGGAATTCTGGGAATTGAATGTCACATATCTTACAGTTGCCAAGGTTGAGAAACACCAATTTATACCAGGAATTCTCAAGATAGTCCTTTTTCAAAAAAAAATTATTTAGAGTTATAGAAAGAACATATAGAAATATAGAATGTTATGCCCCAGAAACAAAATATTGATATTAAAAGAAAATTTGAATAGTGTTGGTCCTGGGTCATTAGGTACACAGAAAGTCAAATAAGGTGGATGAAAGAAAAAACTGATGTGGATTTAACTGACTGGAAAAAATGTGTTTATTTAAGAATATCTAGTTTCTCTTTTCTTTTCAGGACTTCCAGGGCAGAAAGTAATATTTGAACAATGTTGCTTGCAGCCTTCCCGGTACCTTGCAGATTTGTTTGGCCAGCAACTCTTTCCAAAAACATCTGCTGGAAATTCTGAAAGTTGCATCCCAAATGCATCTGGACAGGTCATATCACAGCAGATAAACAATTAAAAAAATTATTCTTTTTAATTGTCATTTTATGACAGTAATAGAATCCAATAATGAAGGAAGGCGCAAAGCAAGAACAATGCTGTAAAATACATTCCCAGACTATATCAAATAGTATATTTAGGAACAAATTAAACATGGCATCAGATATTGAATAAATATACATTCTAGAAAAGGATAATTCGTTTTTTCTTCTCATGGCTTTCTCCTCAATATATTTTAACATGACAGACGAAAGAAAGAATAGCAGATAATTAAAAATATAATTTTAAAGTTGAATTCTTCATTGAACCCAGGGAAGAAAAAAAATCATGTTTACACCAGAGGTGGTATTCAGCAGGTTCTGACCAGTTCTAGAGAACTGGTAGTGGAAATTTTGAGTAGTTTGGAGAACCAGCAAATACCACCTGTGACTGGAGATTTTACAGGATACTTCCCCTGCCATGTCTGCCAAGCCATGCCCACAGAACCAGTAGTAAAAAATTTGAATCCCACCACTGGTTTACACATATTAATTTTAACTTTCAAAAACTACTAGACAATATAGTAAGATAAAACCCAACAAATTAAATATGAATTTAAAAAAAAGAAGTGGGGATGACAAAGGAGTAGAAGTTTCTAGGAAATACCATCAACTAAATAACTTAAAATAAAATTAACTTTTTTTCTTTTGGGTTCTAGGGAGGTATTGAACTGACTTTGACAAAAAAAATGTATCAACAATTCACTGCTGCAAATCAGTGCATCCTTTTGTTGTGTATAATTATTATTTTAGTTATATGATGAAAGTTTTCATAACTGGTGGTTTGACAAATTTCTCTCTAGTTCTAGAAATATGGGAATACATTTTATACAGACAAACTGGGGATATCACATAGGAGAACAAATATATCCTGAACAAATTGTGATTGTTATTAACTGTTTTAGAATGTTAGTGGAAGGATATAAGCTAGGTATCAAATATACAAAAAATGTGATTTAGGCAGGGGAAAATCTATATCAGGATGACATCATTGTGCTGGCTACCCAGCACACATCATTTAATTACAATAGGTCTCAAAAGTTTTAGCAGTATATAGATTTAGCCTTGTCCAGGATGAAGAGACATCATTCCACCTTAATAATGACACACAGTTCCCCTTGGGTAGCATTTAGCACATTGGGGAGCCAGTTGGTTTTGTATAATTGCTTGTCTCATTCCAACAAGATCTTGATTTACTGCTGCTAAGGCATTAACAGTAGTGTTCAAGGACTGTGAAATGAGATCTGCAAATTCATTAACTTTAATCATGATATGCCCCGCTCCAGCAGGGAAAATTAAAGATACTCCATAGTCCCAGTATTAAAAAGCACTCCTTTTTTGCCATCTACAGTGACTTCCAAGTGTAATAATTTAAAACTACATTAGTGGGAAAAGTATATCAGTGATTGCATAACCTCTGTAGATTAAAATAAATAAGTAAATAGATCAATGAATAAGTAAAAGTGGGAAAAGTGGCTTTAAAATAATAATACAACCAAACTATCCCTAGGTAACATCTTTTTAGCCAATTGGGGAGAAGCTAAGGCCACACACATGTTCCACATGTACCATATTCAGTGCACCAATTTGCAGTCCTGTAGCATTCTCTCAATTTGTAAACAGAGACATTGTGCTTTCTTTCTTTTCAATATAAAGTGATTTTGCTACATTTTCCCAATATTGTTTTATCTGTTCTTCCCATCTTGGGATACCTTCTCTCTTTTTTTGTGAGATATTTTCTCTTGACAAAAACCTGCTGATTTGACTGTCAGAACAAATAAGGGTATTATGCAAACACAACTATTAAATATCTGCTACCCGTATGTTGCCATTCATGATTGGTTATGATGCTTCCTGGCACTTTTAGCCTTCATCCCTGTCTCATGATAACTAAAAGCAATCTTATGAGAATCTTTATCATCATTACCATGAAGAGCTTATCATCAGTTAAATAGGATAAAGAGATATTTTTAATATCTTCCTAAAAGCACCTGGCTGATAATAACATGTCCTAATAAAGCCTCTATATACAATGGGAACTCACCATGTCCATGTACTGGCAAAGCAGAACAAAGCCAACTATTATATCCCTTATTTATTGATGCATACTTCTGCATCCATGAAAGGTACTGTAACTATTTGTGAGACCTCAGTGTTCTGCTGAAACTATTACAATCAAAATAAATGGTAGACTGAAAAAGATGCTTATTTAGGAGATAGAAGATGGTTAGGGTATCATTATCCTTTTTCTCATTTAAAATGCTTATTTCTTTTTCTATCAGCTCTTCCAACTTTGCTAATTTACTAACTGGTTTTTGATAACATCCTTTCTTTCCTATTGATCAAAATGCCTCTCAAAGTATTATATCCCTTATTATATCCCTTCTGTCCTATCTAACTTTTTTATGGACAGATAATAGATTTTTTCAGAAGTAGCTGCGCAATCCATTCCCATTCCTAAATAGAAACACTGCTATCTCCTCCATTCCATAAAACAGCATGGAGTTTTAATTGGTAAAATGATCTCTTACATCAACTAGTACCTGGATTCCCTATACAACTAAACTAGATCTGAGGACAACCTAACCATATGTGCCTTGAGGTATAGAAATGCAAATTTCCAAAGTAGTTTTTTTGAATTTTTGATACAGTTATGGTTACAGAGCTAGAGATACAGAGACCTAACTTAATAGCTTTTGGAGTACCCCTAATAGCACTAGTGAATATTTAGGCTTACCTGCTTCCAATGGTATTTGTCTATTTAGCAACACATTTTAGGAGACTATTGTTTATAGATATATCAGACTCTCTATCACCTTCCCTTCCTATGGAACAATATTTATTGTGTGATTAGAATGGCTCCATATCTTCTGAAGCTGGCAAGGAATGGGGCAACTGCAATTACTGATTAATGGGCTCTCATAGCCTCATATTTAACAGCAGTTGAAAGTGGGGATCTTATTTGTCTAAAAGTTGAACACCGAAATTTACAACTATGAGGGAGATGAAGCTAGGAGTCATTTTACCTGATCTTGATGGAGTATTATCACAAAACCCATGACTCTGAGAATATGGGAGAAAGTCCTTGGAATTCATGAGTAATAAATTCTGATAAACAATCACAGGATTTAACTCCAACTGTAATATTAGTTATAAGAGCTGTTATTGCCATTTGTAAGAGGACTTGTTAATTTTGGTGTCTTGTCCTTCTGAAAGGAAATTGAGGGCAGTATAATATCACCAGCTAAGAGTCTTCAGTTGAATGAGAATGAACTATCCTAATAAAAAATCAATTTACTTTTTAGGTGAACCTGGTGAAAAAGGAGATAAAGGATCTTTAGGGGTGGCTGGTATTGCAGGTCCTCAAGGAGTGCCAGGTATTCCAGGAAACCCAGGATTAAAGGGCGATAGGGGGGAAAGTGCCTCTGTCTATCGATCTGCCTTTAGTGTTGGTTTAACATCCAGAGTTTCTTATATTAATATTCCTATAAAATTTACAAAGATCTTCTACAATGAACAAAATCACTATGATACAGTTACAGGAAAGTTCCGAGCCACCATTTCTGGAGTATATTATTTTGCATATCATCTCAGTGTATATGCCTCAGATGTGAAAGTTAGTTTGTTCAAGAAGGACACAGCAATCATAATCACCTATGACCAGTACCAGAAAAACGATGTGGATCAGGCTTCTGGATCAGTTTTACTCCATCTGGCATCGGGGGATGAAGTTTGGCTACAGTTATATGGAGAAGAAGAAAACAGTAGTGTCTATGCTGATAATGTTAATGATTCAACTTTCATGGGATTTTTACTTTACCCTGATATAAATAATGAATGGTAGAATGGGGATGGAATAGGGAAGATGGAAGAACAGTCAAGTATAATATGGACTCTATTTTTCTTGTAGATTTCTGGTACAAAATAACCTTTAAGGTGGTTCAAATTTGAATGTTTATTGCTTGGATATTATGATGATTTGTATGTGTAAATCATCAAATATTTGTATTCCTCAACATCACTTTAATGGTTTGCAGTTCACACATTCAGTTGTCTGTCATGCAATAATCAGATACAATGAAATAAACATATGCACAAGCATGTGTGTGCATGTACACACACAGACACAAGATTTCAACCTGTACTTATTCAAGTTAATGTTATCATATGTTTATTTATAGTTACAGCAACAAAGAATAAACATTTATTGGATTTACATATTGTATTAAGCCTTAATGGAATTTGGTTTTGGATTAGCATGTAATGTAGATACAGCCACTGTGGTTCATAAACCATATTTTATAGCTTGGCATGCTGTGTGAATTTAGCTAATTATGATTTTTTAAATAAACTATGGTAATACCATGTTGTGTGAATCAAGTCAGTGAGACAAAGCTTTAGCAGGACAATTTTCAGAATGATTTTTGTTTAGACCTAAATTAAAACTCATATCTTTGTTCCTTTAATGGTTCTTTCTTTCTTTCTTTCTTTCTTTCTTTCTTTCTTTCTTTCTTTC
>BLBF01000053.1:1864643-1874643 GCA_015471245.1 Laticauda colubrina
TATCTATCTATCTATCTATCTATCTATCTATCTATCTATCTATCTATCTATCTATCATCTATTTTAATTTCGACTCCACCTTTTAATTCTGGAGCAGGAGGTGCATGCCTAGCACCACATCCTCCCATTTTTTTCCAACCACCATAACTCTGGTTCCTGGTTGGGTTGAGATTAATCCCCTAATGAGTTTCTGAGACTGATTCAGGGCTACAATCTGGCATCCCCAGTGCCAATCTAATGCCCCAGCCAATCTAAAGCCTCAGTACCAAAATGAAAGATTTTATAGACTAATTATCGATCTCATTTGACATTTTCTCTGTTTATAGTCCTCATTTTCTATAGTTATTAACAAATATCAAACTTCAGCAGAAATTTAAAACTAGCCATTTCATCTTCTACTACCTGCTCTCAATAGTGGGATGGGTGGATGTGAAACGTGTAATGTCACTTCCTCCACATCATCTTCTGACAACAACTGATTGTTATATAACAACTGAGATGAATAACTACACAATCGATTCACTCATAAACATGATAAAAATGCTTTATATTGAAGGTCCTGATTAAACTAAAATCAAGTAGAAAAAACTAAACTTTGTTTTAAGATATGAAGACCCAAAATTCAAAATAATGTTACCATTTTTCCTTACTGACCATTCTCTTGAACCTAGAAAGAAAATGATTGAGATAGGATAAGCCAGGTTTTTTTTTTAACGTTTTCAAGCAATAGGACCCCTTAGTTAAAAAAAAAAAAGATAATAAATCTCAAACTTCTAATCAAGAGGTAAGTTCTGGTGATAGAAAATTGGCTGTGCTTAAGTGAATTTCTTTCTTTGTCCTTAGTCTCTCATGGAACTCCATGAAGTTCTCATCAGAACACAGAAAACATTTTGAAACCCCTGACTCAAGCAACTTGGTTCCTTGAAGAGAATTTGAACTACCATTCTATTTATTCTATTTATGAATTAGGCAATGGGCCATAAGACAGCCAAAGGCAAAACAGGGAGAAAACAAAAGAAAAAGTCACTCTGGATCCATCTCGTCCAAAATTCTCCTGTCCAGAAGTGATGTATGTTCTACATCATCATCAGTGTGGTACATAGGTTGATATTGAAGAAAGATGATTTATCAAATACATCTTTCTCTACTCTGTTATCTTCCAAATGTTTGAGCTTTCTCCCAGAACCTCTATTCAGCATGAATATTCTGTTCAAATATATGGGGGTGAAATAGTTTAGGGAAGCCCTACTTATTTAATGTCCTAAGCTGGTGCAAAACTTGAGACAAAAACGCATAATTTTACCTGGGAAAATAATATTTCATTATATTCATGATAATGTAACTTTTGATATTAAACAAAAGATTGCCCACATCCTGGCTAAATTCATGTGTCACACCATACAAATCCATAACATAATTAGTTGGCTATGTCTTAACATGCTGTGTGGACCCCATTTATTATGGCTTATTCAATGAGCCACAATTAAGTGAACTATAATCTAAAATAATGTCTAAACCAAACCAACAAATTTAAGCAAAAAAACAAAAGAAAAACCCACTATACCAATGGTGAGCTGACATTAAAGCGTATGAGCACAGTATTCCAGTCTTGAGCCTATTCTAAATTATTGTCTGTAACTGGATTGATGAGCATTATAAGTGGATTCCATCCATCTGGCTAAGGTGGAAGACTCCTTTCCTAGTGTTTTCTCCACTAGAATGAAAAGGAAACATATGGGTTTTGCTTTTCTTCTCACAGCCTGACCTACCTGCCTCTCAGCTCCAGGGTTTTTAATCATCCCTCAGTGGGGAGCCCCAAAAAGAATGTTTTAATTGCTACCCCCATTCCTTTGTACAGCAGGAATCTTGCTCAGTGACAGCAGGAAACAGTTCTGCTTCAGAGAACTGTTTTCTATCGCTGCTGGATCTGTCCTTTCAGAGCTGCTTGTGCAATGCAGGGCAATCAATACTTTGACAGGACCCCAGGAAAAGGTCTTGCAATCAAATTAACAGCAAAAAGCCGGGCTGCCTGTCACCTTGCTTTTGACAGAGAGGTAAAAAACCTGCGATGAATTATTGCCTAGAGTTTCTCGAATTTTTTCATAGCTCAAGCCTGGCTGCTTATTTAGATACTCTTTCATTATTTATATTTATGGGTCCCTTTATCAAGCAAAGTTCTCATGAGGCTATGGAAAAACATGATGCAGTGAAAACATTAAAGGGCAGTGTGTTTTTATAAAACAGCAGGTTGAGCGGTAGAAGCTTCAAGAAGGCAAAGAGAACCTGTGGTCCTCCAGATGTTGCTGCACTAGAATTGCTAATACTGTATTACTTACCGCTGCCTCTGTTACGGGGGCCCTTGAGACTTAAAACAGATGTCTTCAACACTCTGGCTGAAACCATATTACCACAAGCCTTTTTTAAAAGCTTGGAATCTTAAAAACAAGTACCAGAAAAACACTAGCAAATGTGCTCACCATAACTATGTATTAAAAACATGGTTTGTTGATAAACTGCAGCTTGGTGGGTTCCTGCAGTATCCTAAATCTAGATCTTCAACCTTTTGGCCAGCTCAGCAGTGGAATGCTGAGAATATCATTGAGATATTCTCTCAGAATTGATGCTTGATGGTTTGCCCATTCATGACAGAGCTGCAGGGAGGATACAGCTAGTAACAGTTTCAGCTTAATAGAACACTGTCTGAACCCAAGTTTCTTTCCTCGCACTGTTGCTTACTTTTTATAGACCAATCTAATATATATCCAAAGAAAACACTGGGCTTATGAAGGAGATTAGAGACCCAAAGGCATTCTTGGACATATTGTCCACTTCCCAGAAAAACAACGGAGACAGTCAGCTGCAGTGAATTGTTTTACTTGGCACTGAGGGGGTATAGACTGATGCTGAGTTTCCATGAGACAACTCATAGCTGACTCTATAGAAGCTTCCATTTATATAATGATTGTATATATATATTATGCATTAGCTGATCAGCATATATTTGAGCATGCATAATTAAAAAAAATGTTACAGCAGAAATATTAGCACATTCATAGTTATGAGATTGGAAAATCTGCTACACATGCTTATAATATAAACATTCCTCCTCTACATCTGAAGACCAATTCTGGACAGTCCTGTATTAAGGCAGCTGCAAAGCAGAGAAAATTAATTGAAATTAATCTCTGAGCAGACTTACTCAATATGAAATAGTTATTACTAATACATTATCTATACATTAATACATTAGCAAATTTTTGGCTGCTTATAACATCTGTCAGTACAAATCATGAAACATCCACTGTATGAAAAATAAACAGAATCACATAATAAAAGAAACCTAAGGCTGTCACAGAAAATGTAAACTCATGTCTTGGAAAAACAATTTTTTTTAATTACTTATGGAAAGCCGACAGCATAGGGGCAGATTAAAATATTGTGGGATGCGGGAGCACTTCCAAAGGGCAGGGGCCCCTATGGAAAAACATCATTTGTGTCTTCACCACCCTCATTTCATGAAATGAGGCATCACTGGTAGGAGAAACAGGTCAGGTGGATCATGATCGGTTGAAGGAAGCTATCCTGCAAGTACAGCTTCATTAATAAACTGTGTCAAATTGTAAAGGTTAAAACCAGCTGTTTGAAGTGCATTTGGAAGCAAATATTTCCATTTTTGAAATACTGGGAGTGCATTCCAGAACCTGACAGCCACACAGGAACATAGAACAACAGAGTTGAGAGGGACCTTGGAGGTCATCTAGTCCAACCCCTGCTCAAGCAGGAGAGTCTGTTCCAAAAATTAGTCTCTATCTAGGATCTAGAAGACCTTCTTCCATTTGCTATATAACTGAGCTTCTGGCTGGGAAATTCTAGGAGTTGAAGTCTACACAAACTTGAGAAACTTTGAGCTAATAGTTGAAAGGACCAATTCTGCTGATCCAAGTAACGGCAGATTCATAGTTGAAGAGCCAGTCTTTCAAATGTGTGCTAAGGATTTTAGTTATTTAAAAGTTGAAAACTAACAAGAAAACTTGTGACCTATTGGGTCAACACGTCAGAGAAATTTCCTTATCAGATTCCTCAATGCCTTCAACAATGGCAGATTTTCTAATGCACTTCTTTCATTGAAACAGTTCTTAAATATTCAAGATGTTTAGAGATCTTGCATCTGCCTTGAAAATAGCCTGTAGTCAAACATCAGGAGTTAACTATAGGAAACGTTTTACTGTGTGACATTTTGTATTGTCATAAAATGTTTCATGGAAATTTTGTCATAAAATGTTTCATGAAGTTTTCCAGATTTCAATTCCATGGGAGTTCCAGATTTTGGATCTTTTGCGTTCTGTAAGTTAGTCCACTTGATGTATCTTGTTTAAAAAATAGTTGCCATATGATGCACCATTTTGCCCATTTAAAGGTTGCACTACTACCACAACCCTGAGAGTTTGGGAAAACACATACAGGTAGTCCTTGACTTACAACAGTTCACTTAGTGACTGTTCAAAGTTACAACAGCACTGAAAAAAGTGACTGATCACCATTTTTTTCACACCTACGACTGTTAGGTGTCATGTGATCTGACTTCAGATGCTTGGCAACTGACTCATATTTATGACAACTGCAGTGTCTCAGGGCCATGTGATAACTTTTGTGACTTTCTGACTAGCAAGGTCAATGAGAAAGCCAGAATCACTTAACAACCATGTTACTAACTTAACAGCCACAGTAATTCATTTAACAACTGTGGCAAGAAAGGTTGTAAAATGGGGCAAATCTCACATATGTTTACCAACAGAAATGTTGGGCTCATTTTTGGTCATAAGTCAAGGACTATCTGTAGTTGGTAGAAGTATCAAAACTTTAAAATGATACAGAAACATGAGGACCAATTCCTACAAGACCTCACAATTTATATACAAGATTTTTTTTTAATGATTTGCCTAACATTCAATAAAGCAGGATTTCAGCTAAATAGTATCCCTTTTAAAATCAAATAATTTGTGCTTGTCTAATGCAACAGTGCTTGTCTTGTTCTCTGCACTCATGACAAAACTTCCATTCATAATCAGCATGGGCACAGTGTTTGCAAATGTTGGGATAATATATCTTAAATATGATAAGCTATGGAAATCTAGTACAGAATAACCTCACAGTTCTTGCTTTTTAAAGAATCTTACAAAGAAAGGAACATCTTCTGAAAATACATCTTCTCCATATGTTACTATGACAAAAGTAAATATATCTTCTGAGATTCTATCCTGTCTGAGATTAAATGTTTATTTACTTTTCTAGCAATAAAAGTTGAGAAACAGTGGCCCTTCAGTTGTTATTGGATTCAGCCCACAGGACCTATTGTCAGAGATGACATAGAATTTAATGGAAGAACTGGAGGGCACAGCCTCCCAAACACTGCTTATTGTAAAAAAACATTCAAATATACTTAAGAAAACTGCTAAAAATAAAAGGATAAAAATATAGACTGTAACTTAACAGGAGTGGATGAATAAACAATTGTAAATTTAAAAGATCATCACACTTGATATATTTTTATTTTTAAAATGTTTAATTATAAGTTTAAGATACGCATCAATCAAAACAAAGAATTTCTTAAAATGAAAAATTAGTTGGTTTCACTAATTCTACTAAAAGGTCCAGTAATTAGAGCTATCTGCAGCCATCCAGTTCTACTGCTTACTCTTCATTTTTTCCACAATTATGAATTGGTTCCATATTTTATTCATTTTTAAAAGGAAGCAAAAAAATATTAGAAGAGCTGAGTTATGCCACTGTAGAATAAGGCACAGGCTATTTTCCAGACTGTGCTCAACTAGGTGTCATTTCTTAGCTTGCATTGGTTGATTAAAAAAGCTAAACAGGAATGGACTGGGTTACTACTTGGATGGGAGACTACCAGGAAAGTCCAGGAAAAGATTGGAAAATTGAAAGAATCACCCAGGAAGAAATGACAAATTATTTATCATTGTGAAAAAGAACACACCCATAATGATATTATGAGGATCAGAGTTGTGCTTAGATTTCCAAAATCCTTTTTTATGGGTAAGTATGAATATTGCTCTCACACTTATTCTGTGACATGCTTGAATAAAATTATATGAGGGCATCATAACTGCGGCATTAATATTTAATGTTTTGTATTTTTACTTTTGTTTTTGTGAGCATAGAGTTGCCTGACAATGAGATGGGCAGCATATCAATTTAAAAAGAAACCAGTACTTCCTTATGTAGCCATAAATGAAATACTCTCAAATGAATGAAAGTACATTCCAGCTTATTGATATGTAGTGAATTATGGATTTTTGAGCCATGAACATGAGTTTCTTCTATGTGGAGAGATAATATACTTACAATTTATCGTTTCTAATCCTAATTTTAGAATGATCTAATTGAAAAAACAAGCTATTTTTTCAAAATTAAATATTTATTTAGATTTTATTATAGCAAGTCTATACAACTCTATATCTACAAATCCGAATGGAAATGAGCTTCATAATTCTTCTCTTTATCCATCTTTAGCCATTTCACAATATCTTCATGTCTTAGCGACTACGTTCACATTTCCTTTTTGTTTAGAACATAGTCTTTATAAGAAATGTAATTCAGCACCATGTAGCTGGAAGACACACTTCACTGGATATCATCATCATCAAACATATCTTCAAAATCTAAAAAGATAATGAATACCACACAGAGGTAAATACAACTTCATTGTTCTGATTTAAAAAAACATACTTAACTGAATATGTCAATTTAATTCATGGGATCTCAACTATAAAAAGTAGACTTACCACCAAATACCAAAAAGGGAGGCATTTATTGTCTAGATTTTTGCCATCCAGATTTAATAAATACAGCTTAGTAACAGTACAAAATGTATTCCTCATTTTGGAATTTAAAAAAATATTGAAATCCATTCAATAAGTTCACAAGAAATTCACCTGAAAATGAGAAGGTCATTATGTAAGGCAGGGGTGTCAAACTCACAGCCTGCAGCCCTGATGCGTCACATGCTGGCCACGCCCACCCCTATTTCAGCAAAAGGGAAAAAGTCGCAATACATCACGTAATGATGTGAGTTTGACACTCCTGATGTATGGTAAATTCTATATCATTGTGGGATTCTCGAGCACAGATCACATAATGCAACTCCTTGAGTTATTTTAACATGCTAAAGGATTGATATTTAAAAGCTCCCCCCCCCCAATTTATTTATTTTATAGCAGGGTCGGACAATCTTTTGTGATTTATAGATCAAAGGCCATTGATTGTCCATTTTACAGAAGCAAGAATATTGAGCATGGGATACTATGGTAGTCTGGCATAAGCTATCAGTTCACTTAACTTATTCAGCATGCAATGGTTTCCTTCAGTTATATGCTAATTCTAAAAGTTTGCTGTTTTTCTTTGTTATTGGAAATAACTTCCGTTTCTACTGTATAGCATGCTACTATTTGGCTACTGATTATTCCCATCCCTCAACAGTGGCACAATACCAAAATTGACTTTTTTGGTCCTGATTGCTATTGAGGTTATGGCATAATTTGAAGGATACACGTGTATTCTCTGTATACTGCTGTTGCAAAACAGAGGATGTCCCATGGTTTTCTGCTTAACAGACAATGCATTTGATGATAATTCTTTAAAAGGCTATGTATCCAATAACCCCTGATCAATAAAACATCATGGTCCTAGTGATTGGCCATCATTTGCTTGATAAGCTGAAGACTTAACATTCCCTCAGATATGTTGTTCTAATATGTTTTTATTTTCAGTAATGTTTCTAGTAAAGCCAGTAAGAAATAACATTTTAAAAAACAGTCAGCAATGACTAAAATAAACACACCTGATTTAAAATAAAATTGTACACTTACTATTAAAGAAGTCTGCATGTACTGCCTTTTCATTAGCAGCTAGATCCATCAATAAACCTGTACTTCCTCCAGCCTGAAAAAGAATTGGTTTGTCATCTGTGCCAACTTATTCATGTAATAATGAGCTTTAAAGAACTTTACAGTTTTCTAGTTTCTACTTGCTATCTAGCACAATTTAGACAGAATCACCCTGATAAGTTTAATTGCTTATTACTATTATTAAATTGAGATATAAGGACCAACATTATAATGGAAATTATAATTATAATGTTTGCACAGCATTTCTTTCTCCTCTCAAAAATCTCACTCATCTAAAAAGCAGAAGCAGGGTGGCGGCAGAATGACAGATAAACATACACAGATGAAAAATTAGTCCCCAAATGATCTTGCCATAAAAAACAAACTTTGTGCCCTGAAAAAGTATGAAAATCCTTTACAGATTAACAGAGATGGAAGGCACCTTGTAGGTCATCTAGCCCCCATCCACCCAAGCAGGAGACCCCTACACTAATGGTCTTGGCAAGTTGAAGGCTTGTGGACTTCAACTCCCAGGATTCCTGAGCTAACATGACTGGAGGAGGAATTCTGGGAGTTGGAGTCCACAAGTCTTAAAGCTGTCGAGTTTGAAGGGCCCTGTTTCTGACGGAAGGCAATCCAGTCTCTTCTTGAAAGCTTCCAGTGCTGAAGCTCCCACAACTTCTGAAGGCAACTTCTGTTCTATTGGTTGATTGCTCTGCCTTTCAGAAAATTCCTTATTTCTAGGTTGAATCTCTCTTTGTTCAGCTCCCATCCATTAGTCCTTGTCTGGCCTTCGGGTGCCTTAGAAAATAGAGTGCCTTGAGCCCTCCGCCCTCCTCTCCGTTGCAGCCCCTCAAATATTGGAACTATTCCTCGCTTCAACCAGCTCTTTAAAACTTAAAAGGCCACCCTTGTGAAGCATCCAATCTGCCCACCCTTCCTCGTTCAACCAGACGTTCCTGGCCAAACAATGGCTTAACTGACTGATCCCACAAGGGATCGCGGCGCCCACCACTTCCATCCAAGGACGTCGCGCGACCCCATTTCCGAGGACCAGGAATAAAATAGCCCAGCCCGGGAAAGCTTGTCCTCCTTCTGCCGCCGCCGCCTCACCTCGTCAAGGTCCACATAAGGCCCCGCACCCTCGGGAAACATCTCGTCCACCGCCGGCTTCATTGCTCCCCTCGTTCCTTGGAGCCCACCTACATCCGGCTCCAGAAAGAATCTGCTTCCGGCTTCTCTAGGAGTGCGGGAGGAGGAGACCTCTGTGGTGTTCATCAAGTTCTGGGACTCCGACGGAAGGACCATAGAGCAAGTCCCATCGGTGCTGGCTGTGAAGATCTGTGAAGTGCTGTTGCTTGGAGGGGCTTTTTTGGGGGTGTCACGAAAGCTTTTGCAGCACTGAATGACTGCATTCGCACAACCATTATTCGGCCAGTTGCAGATTTAAGGTCTCCCTGTCCTATTTAACCCTTACTATTTAACCCTTATAGGAAACACATCTTGATTAGTGGGGCATAAAAACACTCTCTTGTTGCCAGTTTGCTGCCCAGACAGGCTAAAGTTAATCATGGATATTTTCTGTCCAGAGCTTGCCATACCCACAAACTTGGGAGTGAGTCTGTTTCTCTTCCATTATATACAATAATTTTGAAAATTAAAGAGAACAAATAGAAATAAAAATCACTGAAAATCATCCAGATTTGGGTTTAGATGATTATAATCCTATCTCAATGTAGGTGAGATTATTTGGTACCCCCAGGAATAACACAAATTGGACCTAGGAAAGGGGACCAAAGGATCTGTCCAGGTAGTTGCCAGGAGTCAGGAAGATTTTAAAGGCACAAAAACACAAAATAAATTTGACAGTTGGATCCAGGGCATCTGCGTATACAGGTAGTCATTGCTTAATGACCAGTTGCTTGAGACTTCAAAGTTATGATGTCCCCCCCCCCTCCCTGGCCCCATTCAAGGTACTTACAATTCAGTTTTTAAGTTCTAATGTCTGTATCCACCTCACAATTATATGATCACATTTTGGGCACTTAGCACTGGATCACATTTATAGCCCCTTATTTCTATTGATTTCTGCC
>BLBF01000053.1:1905568-1921044 GCA_015471245.1 Laticauda colubrina
TAAAGCATTTAGGTGAAATTAAAAGGTATCTAGGATTGACAATTAATAAAACAAATAATGGTTTTAAGATATCTCAAGAAGATAAAATTTGTCAATTAATTAAAAATTATAAGATGGAACTTTGTAAACCTGCAAAGACTCCAATGAGTCAATCATTGCCAAACTAATGATCAAAGTCCCAAATTTGATAAGTCCATATATCAATCTTTGATTGGTAGCTTATCATACATAAGCAATTGGTCAAGACCAGATATAGCTTATAGTGTAAATCAGCTGGCACGTTTTAATTCAGATCCAAAAGAATGTCATTGGAAATCCTTAAAAAGAATATTGAGATATCTTAAGGGAACAATAAACCATGCATTATATATAGAACCAAAGGGTGATTTGAGTCTTAGTGCTTATGCAGATGCAAGTTTTGCAACTGATATAAACACTAGAAAATCAACATCTGGGATGGCTATATTATTTGGTAAGACACTAATAGGATGGAGGTCAATCAGACAACAGCATATTAGCTTATCCACGATGGAAGCAGAATTTTCATGTCTATCATTATTATGCACTGACTTAATTTTCTATAAACAGTTATTGTTGGACATGGGTATAACTGTAAAAGATTCCATTATGGTGTATGAGGATAACCAAGCAGCTATAAAATTAGCTACTAGTATTGCTGTAAAAACTAGATCAAAACATACTGACCTAAGATATTTGAATGTAAGAGAATCAGTGAAAAATGGATTAATAAAATTGGAATACTGCATGTCAGAAGAAAACATTGCAGACCAATTTACAAAAGCTCAAGGAGCAACTAAGTTTAAAGAAAGTTGCGAAAAATATTTTCTAAAGATGTAAATCATTCATAGTTATTATGTAACCTAAAAGGGGAGAATGTTAGGGATAACATTGTTTACCCTAACTGGTTTAGGTGAAATAATAACTATGAATCATAGTTAGTGTATGTTAGAGTGTATACAGCTTTAACTGTGAAATAACAATTAAAGGAGTGGTTAAGAAAACAATATAAAAGTAGCAAGACTACAGCTTGATCTCACACTCTCTCTGGCTTTGATGATCCCTGATTACTGCTTGGAATCAAGACTGCATTGCTCGAACGGGAGAGACAACAAAGCTTGTCTACCTAACCCTGGTTGGGGAACCCAGGCTTAACACAGTTAATCTGAATCTTGTCCCCAGTAGGACAAGATATTCAGATTAAAAACAAAACAAAACATTACATTGTGCTGCTTTTCCAGTCCACAAATTCTGGAAGTATGCCAACCTTCTAAC
This sequence comes from Laticauda colubrina, assembly GCA_015471245.1. Classification (NCBI taxonomy): domain Eukaryota; kingdom Metazoa; phylum Chordata; class Lepidosauria; order Squamata; family Elapidae; genus Laticauda; species Laticauda colubrina. The sequence goes on from BLBF01000053.1 coordinate 1,906,862, forward strand.
ATCAGTTTTGTAATTTATTTCTTGCTAAATGCTACTTTAGGCAGAATAGTATAACAAAGTTTGAATTTTATCCGCAGACCCCGTAGATATACATCGAATTACATTTCCGTAATTATCCTAAAACAGGATTAATCTACTCCTTTTATATCAAGGGCTACATGTTGCCCAGGGTAATTTTGTGGAATCATATGGTAGATGGGGCTAAAGAAATAGGTGGCACCAATATCAGAAATACACAGTCACTCATTCTTCCTTGCTATCCCTTTACTCCCTTTCTTTTTTCTGGCATTCTTTTTAATTTTGCCACTCTTTTTCCAGGACCATTTTTCCTCCATTTTAAGAAGTAAGTTGTGTTTTGTTGATAGAGGACTATCCATATTTCTCATAAAGGGCTTATGAAGTTCATCTGAGAGTCAAGACAGTTTTCATGCTTCCAGTTGCTCTCTGGAAAAGGAACAATTATAATTTATCAGGGGCATGCATGCCCATATTTTTTTCAAATAGCTTATGTTTAATAATAAATAGATAAAAAAATCCCAAGGCAAAACAGAAGAGGCGAACACTTACAAGAGCCCTCCTCAAAACAAAATGTAAAACAATGAAAAGAAAAAAAGAAAAAATATAAAAAATATCAAACAAATCAAATTTAAAATAATACATTTTTTAATTTCAAATTTACATTTTCATTTTAAAACAATGATTGAATTAAGACCATGGAATCATTGTATTGCATATGTATGAACTACCCTTACCCTATTGTATATAAAATGCACAAAACAGCATAAATGTATTATTTCTATTCTTATTCATTATGTAATCTGGTTGTAAAATGTTTACTATTTTTAGTGAAACATTTGGACTTTTTGGAGCTGATAGAAGTTTCTTTTAGGAGACATCAGTAAAGTGCAGCACTTCATCCACATGCCTGCTGAATTTGCAGTTGCCTAAATGTCTCATTGCATTCAGTGCAAGTGACTCAGAAAACATTAAAATGATTTAGCTACAGAAGACAACATTTTACATAGAAAGACTATGTTAATGGTGAATCATTATGAGAATATCTCAGAGTTTTTCTATGTCAGTGGTAATAACACTATTCTTTTCAGAGGTGCAGGAAAGATTACAGACCTTCAAAACAAGTATCCTTGTAATATCTCCAATGCTTCAATAAGAATATATTAAAAGCATGTTAAATATAGTAATTTTAATACAGCAGAATTAAACAGGGATGAATGTTTGTGGAACTCAAGGTAAAAAGTAAATATTAAAAGAAAACAGTTCTTCTACAAGAAAAAATATTCCAATTAATCAGGGGTTTTGCAGATCAGAAATGGCAGAGAATGCTAACTGCACTAAAACCTGTGACTAACAGTGTTAACATTCAAGCTAGCTTTTCTCATACTCTAATAATAACAGGAAATGAAGTCTGCCGGGGAAATATATACAACACAAAGATGTGTTGTACGTGGTGCTCCCTATTTTATCCTGAACATGTGTAATTAATTTGATGGTGGCTGGCCAATTTGATAATAGAAATTCATTTGTAAAAGGGCAAATAAAGACAATGAAGTTCCCATGAGGCTAAATTTAAATCCAGTATTCTCATCTTCAGTTTCAAGTATTCATACTGAATACTTATTTTGAAATATATTAAGTATATTTCTATCTCATTCTTCATTCTAACAAACAAACAAACAAATAGTGGGACAGAACTGCTTGTGTCCTTTTTATATGCAATATTTAGTGACAATGTTAATTACAATAATAAAAAGTAATTTATTGATTTATTTGATTTCTATAACCACCCATCTAAACAAGTGTTGCTGAGCAACATACATCATAGATACATAAAACAATTCAAACAATATAAAATAAATATGTATGGTTGTTAAATAAAACTATTGCCATAATTGTGAACATAAAGAAACAAACAAACAGGGACTTTAATACACTTGGGATCCTAAGCTGCCTTAAAACCAGGGGTCATCAAACTTAGCAACTTTAAGACTTGTGAATTTCAACTCCCAGAATTCTCCAGTCATCTACGCTATGCTGGCCGGAGAATTCTGGGAGTTGAAGTCAACAAGTCTTAAAGTTGCCAAGTTTGGAGACCTCTGCTTAAAACTATAATCCAATGTAGAGTGGATAAGAGGGATTTTATCCACAAGATGCTTAGCATATTCATCATAGCAACTCTGTAATTCTCCCTCTGAGAAGGTATCAATTAACCCTCTCAATGACTATCTGTGAATGCAATAAGGGTGGAGAAATAATCCTCTTTTGCCATTATTACCAGTTCATGTTTTCTTGTCTTCACTCTTTGTCAATTGCCAGTGATGTTTTAGGTATTTCTTACCACTTTTTTGTTCCCTCAGGTCTTCCATATAACATGAAGAGTGACAGAAACCATGGCACAGACATGTCATTCAGTTATGATCCAATCCAAGGCTATGGCCATTCTTCCATTTCATATAGCCACTAAGACTTTGGTTGGACCAGGTAGCAAGCTTCTCAAATCTCAAATTCTCTTTGAAACTTAATCAGGTCCATTAATCACCTAAGGTAAGCCAATCTAATAGGCCCAGCCTCCCTGAAGATTAGTATTATTTTAATTGTTTTGTGTAAGTTTTGAAGAACCCTCTCCCATGGGACAAAAAAGAAATGTAGAGAAAAAAAATTATATGATAATACTTAAACAAACAAAATATTTGTTTATCTATACAATTAAGATTGTTAGAAGTAAAAGGAAAGAACATAAAGTTGGTTTATTGGATCAACATTAAAATAAGATATATTGTTACTTCTGTCTACTCTTGATGAACTTATAAAGGACTGAAAAAATGATGCTTGATGGATTTGTTCATAGATAAGAAATGGGATATGAGATGGAGAGTTAAATATTTGTAACTTTAGAGAAGGTGAAGAGTAACTTATTGTTTATATTTATGATAAAGATTGAAAATCACTTCCTTATTTCTTTTCTCTTTAACAAACACTTGCATTTCTCTTTCTTCTGTTTATCTTTTCCTTGTACTTTTTCCTTGTCTCTATTCTCTTGTCTTCCTTTAAGTTAAATTTGTATGAGACTTCATATTATGATTTTTTTAAAATAATAATTAAAAAAATTAAAAGAGAAAGAGGAATGTATTTCTTCTAGGCAAAAAAATATGATGTCCTCTTCTAAATTATAATAAAGTGGTGGCTTAATTCAACTCCAGTAACAGTTTGTTACCCAGCATGGGTAAAAAATAATTCTGGGACCTCACAAAATTGTTCCATCAAACCTCTTTTTTTTTTTTTTTGAAGAAAATTTTATTGATTTTTATAAACAAACGTAAAGAAACACAACACAGAACATGAAAACATAAAACCTCTTTTCTGAAAGCAGCCTGATCCTGGGTTACATCTCTTTGTACAGACACCAATTCAAATTCATGCTCATTTTTATATACCATTCCATATCTTATTACCATTTCACATTTTCTACATAGCTTCTCCCCTCTTTTAACTTTCTTAATTTTAATTTTATTTGTTTCATCTCAAATCAGATCATTATATTTATATTCTTTGTCTGTCCTATTTCAACTATTATCTTTTCTCATTAAACAAAATTCCTCCTGTGGTCACTGATTGGAGTATGATGCCTTTATATCTTTCCCTTAAAATTCTAACACTTAATATAGAACATAACTTCCATTTGGATTCTGCGTAATACATTAAAGCTACACACTACATTTTAAAAAGAAAAAGAAAAGAAAAATATAAATATATAATATAATTAAAACAACGATCTATACCAATTCAATTCTATCATTAATGTTAATATTCATTTAAATTTTTAACATTTAACACATTACTTTTCAAGTAGGTATCATGCTTCTATGGGAACGCTTATAAACTTTCCATAATTACTTCCCCCCTACTTCACTTGCATTTTAAAACATTATGTCATTAAAATGTTCCCATTCCTTTCTAAATTAATTATTTCATTTAATTCATTCCATTTATTTTATTCACAAATATTTCACTAAATCATACGTTGTTTCCAATTTTCTAACATTATTTCTAAATAAAAATATAACAATACAATCATATGTACCTTTGCAGAATCACTTTTTCAATTAAATTTTTACCCATTATCTCGAAATAAGTCCTGTTTCTTTACATCTTGCTTCATACCCTTGTAGCTTCTCTTCCCTTCCCTCCTCCTTTGCTTCTTCTCTCTTGTCTCTCCACCTCAATTTCCCTTTTCTGTATTCCCTTTTTCTGTTGCTTTCTCACATTATATCCACGTTTCACCTTATTTTTCCCTTTTTTGGTTGTTTTTTTAGGTCTCAAATTCTCCATTCTGTTTCCCCTCTTTCCCCTTTCTTCCCCAAGTAGAGTTACTTGTTCATTTAAAATGGCTTCTTCTTTGTCTCAATCTTCTTGTTGTATAGTCTTTTCTTGTAATTTCTCGTAGGTAGAGATCGCCATTTCTAAGAATTGAAAAACAGAACCAAGAGAGCCCTTCCCTTCTTGTTTCTCTTCTTTAAGTTTTTTAAATTCTATTTTCAGTTCATCCACAATGATGCCATTGTAGAGTTTTTTTTTTCTTTTAAAACAGCCACCCAAGTGTTTTTAGTCCTTCAAATATATTTCTAAAAGTCCCAAAGTCAGCAAGCAATCCAAATACACACAAGCTGTTTCTTTTGACACCTTTCTTTTTTCACTTTCTCTTCCTGGGGTTAGTATTTAGTTACAAAGTTCCATTTAATACATTCCATTAAAATGTATCTTTTAGAAGTCCTGTTAAAATTTAACTTTAGATTCTTTAGATTCCAGGCTATCTCCTCCTTCCAAATCTTGTTCTTATTCTCTTCCTCTCCCTTCCCCCTTATAGAAAAAAAACATCCTTCTCTTTTTTTTCCCTTTTATATTCAGAAATCTTTATTATCCCTTGGCATTAAATTTTCCAGCTTAAATACCTGTTGATGCCAAAGCAGATTTTTCCGATTTCTCATTCATCTCTGTTCACTGTTAACGTAAGAAAGGAGAGTGAAATTTTTTTTTCCCTTTTCACTTTCATTTGCTGCTTCCGAATCTTCTTTGGGAGCGATGTATCCTTTTTTAAAATTTGAGTTCCAGGATGCCTAAATTGTTGTTCCTTATCCTGATCGGCCAAAACTTTCACTTCAGCACTTTCTTCCTCCTGCACATTCTTTTCCGGATGAGGGTTTCTTTGAGGCGGCCATTTCTGACCGCCACTCTACCGCCTTCGGGAAAGGGAGTTTAGCCAGCTGGGGAGGAAAGATGCAGCTTTCCTTGACCCTGCTGGAATCTCCCCCATCATCACTGACTTCTATGGGCTGGCTTAGCCCCGAAGCCAGCTGGCTGGGGGCACTCCGGTCGCGTGCCTAGGCAGAAACCGCACACGATCGCAGATTCCTGCCTGCCGCCAAAGCCCTGCAAACCGGAAGTCCCCATCACACCAGGTCTGTATACCAGTCTGAATTAAGAAAAGTTTCAGTTGCCATGCTGCTACTGGCTGCATGTGTTATATATCTTGCATAACTGTATTACAAGAAGATTCCATATAAAATAGCCAATTTTTTTGAAAATAGAATAAAAATTTTCAAGAGTCATATTACGACTGATTGGAGTTATAATTCAATTCCACAAATTCTTCGCCTCTTTTCCAGATCTTGGCTGGTCTTCTAGATGATGAAAGTGATGATAGAGATGACTTGACCCAGAACATTTCAACGATCACAGAATATGAGCAATATTCCAAACCCCAGTATAGGAATTTCACTGAAGTTTAGAATATGGTATTTTGGAAGGTAACCATTAATTACAAATGTAGAAGAAATGCAATTTGTGCTGAACATATAACCAAAAATATAATGAGTCATAACATTGCCAATGAATCCCCAGCTTCACAAAAATTGTGGCCTTTCTGCAATTAAATTTAATCTCTTACCAGACCCAGCTGATGTGGCCAATGATGTAAACTGTTAGGAACTGTAGTTCAATGACATTTGGAAGACCATATTTTCCATTCTTATTTTATTATGATACCCATTAAACTGTAGGTCTTGTATGTAAATTCCACTTGTATCCATATGTGAATGAGTAGGAATTTTGCAATGAGACCTAAATGAACACACTCTCTCACATTCTCTCTCTTTCTCAAAATAGGAAAAATAAGTCTAAAACTGATAGAACACACACATATACACACACATACACACACAGCTCAGAAGCCTTTGCATTTGAGAGGTAAAAGCTGAAAGATGGACAGGGAACTAATTTATTTTTCATGTTCCCCATTTCTCAAACATCACAATTTTCAAGGCAACTTTTTAAGAGTAAAATTTTATTGCAAATCAGAGCACTTAATATCTTCTTGATGATCAAATATCGTTATTATTTTCATAAATATAAGGCTTTAATAGAAAGAAACATTTAACCAGTATTCAACATTAAAAATTGACAAGAGACAAAAATTGACAAATTGATCTGTCTCTTGTCAAAAGAGGGAGGGATGGAGAGAAATTCTGATTAAGTTAAACCATTTGTTTCTGAAATGCTTGTTCTTCTAGACCTAGATCTTTTATGAATATATGCAACTAAAACACAAAGGACCAAGAATTTGAATTCTGATGCAAATAACTATCTAATACAGTTAGGAAAGACAGCTTCCAACCACATCTACAACTGGGCATTTCCCAAAGCAACTCACACCCATTTTGATCTTAATGTTTTATTGAGGCTATGAAAAGTAGTGCTAGATACTTTTTAAGCTAACATGCTTAATTCCCAAAGCAGGAAATAGTCCAGCAAATATTTTCATTTTACTATGCAATATTTAATGATTTATTATGACTTTATTGGACTTAGCCAAGAGTATTTGTGCGTTGTAGAAATTTCCTCTTCCCGAAACAGTATGTAGTCCTACAAATATTTGTGCACAACAGTTCAAAGGGCAACTTTTGTTCTAATGGACATAAATCGCTACCACAATAACTTCTGGATGCCAGTTCTTTTTTTGCCTCTGACTATTCTACTTGCTGTTCAAGGCATACATTTGGCCACTAGATGATGCATCAAATTACAACTCTTTCTGGTGCCTTAGGTCTACTTGCAAGAATGTTATAGATACCAATTTAAACAATTCAAATAGAATTATGCATATTTTTGTATTCAGTTTTTCATATAAGGATAAGCAAACAATGGAACAATATAAATTGAATAATTAAGAGCAAAGATTTCTACTTAGTTTCATCTCTCCCTCCCCCTCTCTTTGCTTTTAAATTATTTCAGACCCGTTTCTGTAAATATCTAATTAAATTCACATTTATTTTCATTCCCATTTCTTTTTGTATTGTATATATTTTTCTTGTTGTACATAAGTTCCTGAAAATTAATTTTTCCTGATACAATGCATGTTTATATGACTTTCCCCAAATGTATACTTTTTCTCTTGTGCAAAATATATTGTACATTTCTTGAAGGCATGGATTTTAGTGTCTAGCTAGCTATTAAAATTCATTTATAAATTTAAGATATACAAATTGGGTAAGTTAGCATATATAAACTAAACATTTTATCTGTTGTCACTTAAACAACAATCAACCTACAATATAGGTCAGTTCTTCACAAAAACATACAGCCTGTAGCAACTGACAAATCTGCTGGGTTCAGATTCTTAACGCGACTCTTTTACATATCTCTTTTACATTTTGCATTTTGCTTCTATTTAGATTTACATCCATGGAAGAAATAATTAAATGTTATAAAGTGGGGTGGGGGATCTGAAGTCCCAAGACCTGATATGATCCTTAAACCACTTTGGGGAGCTCTAGAGCCTCATTTAAGGAGCCCCAGATGGGTTCTTCCTTTAAGGAGGAGTAGGGGAACTCTTCCAGATTGCTGTGAGGAATATTTTCATTCTCCGAACTTCAATCAGGATTTACTCCAGTTGGAGAAGTGATAAGGAACATTTGAACCCTGTTATCTGGGAGGAATTTGAGCTAAGGAAGTGGACAGGGTCTTTGTGGCTTCTTGACCATGCCTTTCCTAGTTGTTCAAGCCCCACTAGGGGGAAACAAGGTTGAGTTCAAGTGGTGGTTAATACCTCTTTGTGGAGGGTACCATAAGCCTTGAAGGAGGCAATCCCCTTCTTAAGAGGTATCTTTGGACCCAAGAGTTTTAGAAAACCTTTATTGCCCAGAGACCGTGAGGAACATTGTGGAAGCTTGCTGCATCCTGCACAATCTCATGTGCACCCACTACCCAGTGTTGCAGAACAGGTTTGTGGACCGCCAACAAGGAAATGGGGACATGGAGCCTGGTGAATGGAGGCAAGGACTAAACCTGATAGACACTGTGGATGTGCCAGGCCCCAACAGAGCTTCACGTGAAGGGAAGAAGCAGTGCAACCTCCTGAAACACTGGTGCAATTCCCCAGCTGGATCAGTGGAGTGGCAAGACAGGATGGTAGATGCTTAATGGATGCTTCCTTGAGCCTGTCTCATCACACTGATGAGATTGTGCCATGTATGTTGAGTGGCCCTACAATGAACAGGGCATTTAATAAAGAGTTGTGTTTATGTTGAAATGTGTTGATGAATGATTAAATTGTTATTGATAATAAAGGGCCATAGGTGTGGCACCTGGGAGGGTGGACCATACAGTCCCACTATGCTTGCACTGGAGGCTTATCTATCCCACAGCTATTACCCATCCCACAGCTATTACCCATCCCACAGGTATCCCTGCCCATCCCACTGCTATCCTTACCCATCCCACAAGCATGCAAAGGCTTAAACCATTTCTAAAAGTTTCCACCAAGACTTTATTTACTAAAAGAACTGAACCAAGTGTGTGAAGCAAAGATAATCTTTATTAATGACAAACTGTAAAAGAAAATGACCCAAGTGTCCCAAGCAAAGATAAAGTCAACAGGTAGCAACCCAGTCTCTGGCACTCTTCTCAGTCACTCTGAGGCATGCCCATGGTCTCAGGGGTGAAGGGTCCAGGTGCTATGGAGGTGGCAGTGGCTGGAGTGCTGGTCTGAGGTGCCATTGGGGTGCCTGGCTCCAAGAGGACAACAGGGGATGGTGTGTGGAGGAAGCTCTCAGAGAGCTGGCTCAGTCCTGTGATGTTGAGAGGCCCTTCCTCCATGACATGGGATGTCATCCCAAGACTGATGACAGATGTTCTGAGGCTGGGATTGGCTGTGGGGTGGAGGAAGGAGGAGTGTAGTGGGGCTGTCTGGTCTGCAGATGAGTGAGGTGAGGCGTCGGTGGCATCTGTGGCATCTGTGGCATCGGTGGTATCGGTGGCACCTGTGGTGTGTGATGTACCTGTGCCTGGACTGGGAAGGGCTGCCTGTGCTGCTGGAACTCCTGGTAGCCATAGCCTTGGTAGGTGAGGGGCTGTTGAAAGCCTTGGAAGGCTTGTGACATCACCTGGGGTGGAGGAGCAGAGCTGGACTGGGTCAGAGCAGGTTCAGCTGGGCATGGAGGGTGGTACAGAAGACCTGTGATCCTCTCCTTGATCACCTGGTACTGGGCTTCGGGCATTTCCATGAGGGTCTGGTTCATGTAGGTGAGGAAGGGCTTTCTGTGAGAGGATGGTATGTCAAAGTGTACCAGCTGAGAGAGGAGATCTACGCTGCTCTTGATGGTGTCCCTGATCTCCAAGAGGACAGTGTGGCTCTGCCCCTCCGGTCTGCCTCTCTGCCTGCTTTCTGTGGAGGTGGAGTTGGGGGTGGGGGTGGGTTGGTCTCTGGTGGCAGCGGTCTCTTCTTGCTCCAACTGCGTCAGGGGGTCCTCCATGTGCTCCGGCATGGGGAGTGCAGCTGTCGGGCGGGTCTCCGTCATGGGGCACTCCAAAGATACCTGCCTCGACACAGGAGCTGACTCTTGGCCAGAAGAGGACTGGCTCTCTGTGGGCTGCCTGAGAGAGAGGGTTGACAGAGGGGCTGCTCCTCAGTGGCGGATCTCACCCTCCAAGAAGCTGCACTTGGCCATCACGTCTTGACCGCGGCCTGGCCAGACTTCTTGAGGTGCAGCTTCCCGTACCAGGTGTGCATGTGCTTCCACCACCCGAGGAGAGCATCCGAAGTGTAGCCCAGGCTCTCCACCTTCTCTCTCCAAGCCGCCTACTTCTGCTTGGTGTCTCGATAGAGCCTGTGTCCCTTCCTCCAGAGGTACTCGTTCTCCCTCAGCCATTCGAGCACCTCCTCCTCATGTTCCTCTGCAATGGAGTATTGTCTCCTCTCCCCCTTTCCTCACGAATGCCTCTTCCTCCCTCTGGCAGGGCCTTCTGGGCCCTCATCAGCAGGGCTTTGAGGTTCGAGGGGCTGGTCCACCACACCAGCAGAAGCAGCAGCACCATCAGCACCATCAGCACCAGCAGGACCAGCAGCAGTACCAGCAGAGTCAGCACCAGCAGAAGCACCAGCACCAGGAGCAGCACCAGCAGAAGCACCAGCACCAGGAGTAGCTCCAGCAGAAGCACCAGCACCAGCAGAGTTAGCACCAGCAGCAGAAGCCCCAGCAGAAGCAGAGTCATCACCAGGGGGTGGGATGGTGGTCCTGTCCTTCTTGCCAGGGCTGGCAGGAGTAGGCACAGGCTTCCTCTTCTTCCCCATGGTTGTTGGCTGAAGATGTGTCTGGCAGCAGGTCTTTCCTCTGAATGGTAACCTGCTTGCGAGCTGCTTCCCTTTATATCCGCGGGCTGACGCAATGCATCCTCCCTGCATGCTCAGTGAACACTTTGCATCCTCTAGGCATCCGCTAGGTATCCGCTAGGCATCCGTGATGCATCCACTGTATCCGCTCGGCATCGGCTCTGCATCCGCTCCTTCTGCTGTGCGTCCGCTTTGCTGTTCTCCCCCGGAAGCCCTGAGGATGTGTCATCTGCTTCCATCCACTTCCATCCGCTAGGCTTCCATTGAGCATCCGCTTAACATCCTCGCTACATCCTCCCCACGTCCGTTCCTTTCTGTTGTTGTCCACTCTGTTTATGCAAATTTGGGGCACTTTTGAGAGCGGATAACAATGGATGGAAAATTTGCTCATCCGCTGTGTCCTTTTTTATATACGTTTTGCATCCGTCAGCCGATGTGACCTAGCCTTAAGCTATAACCCTAATTGAAAGTGGAAAAAACAGTAGAACCTCTGCAAAACAGTGCCTTCCTCCCTCAACCCACAAAATTATCTTGGTTGATAATATTGAGCACCAAGAGATCCAGGAAGGCCAGAATATGCTGGCATGGGCAATGGCTCTAGGTTTCCCAAGGATTTGCCCATGATATGCTACTAAACTACAACTATTATGTTATCTGTACCAGTTCCCAATGTCCTTTTGGATGCAATTCAAGATGCTAGATTTTACCTTTAATGCCTACATGATATACTGTGGTAGACCAGGTTATTTGTGAGATGTCCTTCCCCAAGGAAATCTTCCCATCTTATCAGACCAGATAGGATAGGCGTGTTTCTAAGCACTTCCCTTAAGTGCTGCCCTATTATGTGAGCCTTTTCTGTGGCAGCCCCTGTCCTATAGAACATTCTTCCTCCAAAGTTCTGCTGGACCTATCCTTATAACTTTCCAAAACTAATACCTGACAGTTCCCCCCAAACTCTGGGAAAAGGTGAGATTGATGGGATGAATTTGTTAGAACTGTTTGAGAAAATGGAACTATGACTAAGTCTTTTGATTTTAGTGGTTTTTTTTTAAAGAATTGTTATACATAGATTCTATTTTATTTGAGTTTCTAAGCTGCCAAGAATTTGGTTCACCATGGGTGGTTGTACAAAAGTTTCAATAAATAAATAAATAAATAAATAAATAAATAAATAAATAAGTAAGTGATAAATTGGTGGAATTATTGTCTACTAAATTGAGATAATAACGTAAAAATTATTCAGTAAACTCTGAAATAGTTTTTATATAGCTTAAAATAAAAATAAAAAAGATTGGTGAAAATATCCAGGCCACGTAGATTTAACACAACTTCACTTACATTGCATTGCCTGTTGTACACCCCAACCCAAATGCAAAATATGACTCACAAGCACCAAAAGATCCCTTCTATCTTTTTGTAAAGCCATCATGAGAAGCATAAAATAGCTCCCCTCTGATACTTTCTTTTATGCATACTAGACAAAAATCTCTTTACCATATCTTTTCCCCCATAGAGAGTAAAACAGCTAAAGAAATTTGAAGTGGAAAAGTGATCCCATGAGGTTATGCTAAAGTTATTCCAGCATAAAAGGATTAAATAGCCTTTCCTCGCTGTTGGAGATCCTTTTCTGCCAGGAAGAAGTGGCATGCTACTGTCCATATTATGTCATTGAACTCTTAGAGTACATACAGTAAATAGGCCATGGGGGCCTTGCCAAGGAAAAACAAACTTTTGAGACAACTAAACTCGGCCATTCTTTCCCAACTTTTAAATTGATGTTTTGATGATCATTGTTGTCAACCATAACAATATTTACCAACTTCCTAACCAAAAAAGCATTTTTTCTTTTACACGCTTGGCTACAAATAGAGCAAAGATCCGCTCAGCAATTATGAACTGTAGCTCTTGAATAGACATGCTAGTTCTGAGCATGTTGCAGAATAAAAATGAACCATATTCAATTTAAGTGAACACAAATATACAAATTGAAAAGCATGCAAATCTATTTCTGGTATGCTGCATGCCATGTAGTCCTGGGCACCCAAATGAATTTCTGCATAAGAGAACTTTTACTATGCATTGTTGTCCTTATGTATGAAAATCTGTGGGAAAACCTGTATCACATGTTAGGCTTCAGAGCGACATTATAATATGTAAGCATTGCCTTGCATGCTTATGTTGGCTTGCTTATTTATGCCTAAGTAGAATGTCCAAAATGAGTTAAGTGAATTACAGTAAATGAAGAATGGCATATTGTCTCATTCATGATTGAATTTTACTCTTGCACCTTAGCTGGTACCTACATTTGTTACAATTGAAAACTAATTAAATATGGAAAATAATATTGCATAAGGTCTTTGTATCAATCTTGTGAGCTTAAAATTCTGATATTGTTCCTTATATTCAATAAAAACTGATTCACTGTAGAATTTAGAATAGCATGATTAACAAAAAAGTTTTCTATTGATGTCCCAAGTATTAGCTTTACTTTGACTCAGTGACTGATGCTGTTTGTGCAGATTCACTGCTACAGTGACAACAAGAGAACATGAGAAGAATGTTTGAAATGCCTGGGAGGCAGGAATGATTATTGTAAACAGAGAAAGGATAAGGACAGTGTCAAAATCCAGTGGTTATGCTCTCTTGATATCAAAGGCAGATTCCAGGCAGTGATATAGCAAGAGAGGCCTTGGCTGGCTGATTGCAGGCTGGTGCAAATAATATTTTAAGTATGCTATTCCTTGGTTTGAATTTCATGGATAATTTTAGAAAGCACATGTCTAAGGCTTTCATTGCTACACTAGTGGTGTTGGTAACATGTGTTCAGCAACATCTGAGTGGTTCCCAGCCAAATTTTCTCATCAACATTTCTGACATTTAATACCTTTAGTTACTACTTTTAGTGATGGGAAAGTGATCATGCTTTACATGACACTTTTTGTAATGGGAACTTATAAGAATGAAAGTTGAAAAGAACTCTTACATCGGACCCATGGCTTATGCTTCTTGTGATTTTTATTTGATTTGAACGATTCTATCTAATCCTAAACCCCCAGATTTATGATTGATTAGACATTGATCTAAATAGATCTAAAATGCGATATTCAACCAAATAAATTATTATTATGAAAGCAAAATAGTAAAACAACAGTAACATTGCAAAGATTACGACAAACTTTGAAGGATGTAAATTCCATTGTCATTCCACTGAGTGTTTCATTGTGATTCATTTTATTAATTATCAATCATATAACATTTATTTCAACTGAGGGTTGTATTTCTTGTATCTTCTCTTTTATTTTAGAGTGAAATCATAAGAAGGGTGCTACTTCTCCAGTAATAGGTAGAGATGCTGTACACAATGATTTGCATTATTTAGTCTATGGAAAAAGAGGTTTTGCAAATCAGTCTTTGCTTCCTTCCTTCCTTCCTTCCTTCCTTCCTTCCTTCCTTCCTTCCTTCCTTCCTTCCTTCCTTCCTTCCTTCCTTCCTTCCTTCCTTC
>BLBF01000053.1:1950136-1963120 GCA_015471245.1 Laticauda colubrina
ATATCTATATCTATATCTATATCTATATCTATATCTATATCTATATCCATATCCATACCCATACCCATATCTATATTTGTTTTTTTAAGTTTTCCCGGGTTCTTACATGTGTGCTGTTCAGCTTCCTTTGGGTATTATTCCACGTCATTGGAGTTGTGCTTTTAAAGTTGTAGCAACATTTCAGCAGAATCTCATCTGCCATCATCAGGCTTCTGTACTGAGTTCGTATGTGGGTCAAGCTATCACAACCGTTAGTGTGGGCTAGCCTACTGCTGTGCTAGGATGGTTTTTTCTACATCCTGATTGGATGTAATGTAAAAAAAATGTTAAAAAAAATAATATAATACATATATATATAAAAATACAAATTCAGATAGTAGAGTGGATGCTACATAATTTAATGCCAACTTAAACATTCTTTCAAAACAGTGGCATATATACACATTAAGATGTAATTTTTGCTAAAATGCTTCTCTGCATTAAACTCAGATTATATTTTCCATTTATATCTGAAATCATTTTAAGCTCATAGGATGAATAAAGTCCTAGGGAAGAAATGGCAATGAATGTACAGGATGAGAATAAATGCTTAGGAAAGCATAATTGGAACATATTTTGCTTTGTAGAATTTTATATTTAAACATCAACACTTTTTAGGGCACTGTCAAACCAGTGCTACTGATTTCAGGCAATTTGGGTTTTGTTTTAATTCATCATTGAATTCTTTAAGTAGCCTTGGGTTAGATATTGCCTACTTCAATTTCATACATATATAATTTGAAAATATGACTGTATTTCATAAAACATATATTGATTTTATAAATATGTACTGTGCATTTAAGATTCTAAAATTCATGCAAGATTTATCTTTCTTAGAAGTAGATCACTGGCTTAGAAGTAGATCACTGATAAGGCTTCTGTGACAAAAGAGACTGATGTGTGTTGATATGGCCATGCATATAACTATATCTCTTAAGTGTGACAGAGTGAGAGTGAGTTAAAAAAAAAGACTTGTGAATGGTTATGGGATCATGACAATTCGCCTGTTTCATCTCTTTGCAACCAATATGCTCTGGCATTGCCAATCATTTAGTGAAGAGCTGAATGTGAATACCTATATTTGTACATATTCTTTATTGAGGGGAAAAATCTTAAATGGCTAAAAGTTTCTTTTTAGAAACTTTGAAATAGGCTGTTTACAAAATTTATGAAATTAATGATGAGAAGGAGGCTTGCTATAACTTTTCCTATATGTGATAGTCTAAGTTCTATATTATGCCTTCTGTTACTTTTAATAAATTTACTGAAATGTGTTCTATATCTGAAAACAGTCCATTTATAGATAGTCCTTGTTTAGTGGCCATAATTGGGAGTTTTAAATCTGTTGTTAAGTGCTCTGTTAGTAAAATGTGATATTATGTGGCTGCTCTGACTTAATGAAGCAGTTACAGCAATTCCAGTTGCTTTCGTTAAGTGCATCCTGTATAGTCACAACACCCTGAAGTTATATGATAGCCATTTGTGACTCCTGCTGGCTTTCCCATAACTTCACTTCATGTCAAAAGCCAGTAGTGAAATTTGAAAATAGCAATAGCAGTTAGACTTATATATTGCTTCACACAATTTTTACACAATGTTTTACAGCCCTCTCTAAGCAATTTATAGAGCCAGCATATTTCCTCCAATAATCTGGGTCCATTTTACCAACCTTAGAAGGATGGAAGGCTGAGTCAACCTTGAGTCTGGTGAGATTCAAACTGCCAAATTTCAGTCAGCAGGCAGTCTGAAGAAGTAGCCTGTACTACTGCTTTCTAACTACTGCACCACCACAGCTCAGTGATGGTAATCCATGATTGCAGGATGCTGCAACTGTTGTATGAGCCAGTTATCAAGCACTCAAATAGCAATACCATGACCACGGAGACATTGCAATGATCACAACTCTGAGGGATGATCATAATGATCATCATAATGTATTGCAACTAATGTAAACATGACATGCCTAGATCAGCATACTGAATAGTTTACTGTGATTTTATGACACCACTTCAAGGTACTGGCTCAAGTTTTTAAAGCCTGAAATTTTCTACAAGCTATACTCAACAAAAATCTCATCCAGTATCATACAAATTATATATTAATATAATATTCTTACCTGCAAATTTTGTTTCAGTCTGACTGACCGTTCTTCAAATATGTCATGCTGAGGGAACAAGGACTGGCCTCCTTCTGCCTAATTTCAGATGACAGCTTAAGCCATCTTGTTCATATGAGAATTTTCAGAGAATAACTCTTCCAGGATAAAACTGCCTTAAGCTATCATTATATATTTCATTTTAATTGTTGAACAGCTAAACATAATTCTTCTATAACTCTGCTTTTATTAATGTTTTTGTTTAAAAAGTAAATAAAACAAAGATTATTTATTACCTATTATTTACTCTTTGCATGGCTCTAGGTTACTATGGGAAATAGGTGATATATGAAATAAATAAATCATTTGGAAGATGGAAATAGTAATACACTTACACTTAATCTTAGCTAAAAGGCCGAGAAGGCGAAATATATTTTAGACTTCCATTTTTTGATTAAACTGAATTTTTTTTACTCAAAGATAACCTAGGAACATGGGCTGTTCTACACACTGAATTTTTCAAAAGCATTGAACAAAAACCTGTGCACACTCAGGATGCTTGCAATACATGTGCTATAGCCATTACTTGATCAGAGAAAGACAGAAGTGTTGGAATAATGGCAAGGGAGTTTCTAACACAAGAATATCAAATAAATGTACATCCTGGAAGGTGATTCACAGATTTTATTGGCTGCATATTTTAATATGGTCTAATGAAAAAAAGGTTAGTTGATTTGCCAGTCCTTGTTAAAGTGATTTATGGTTTTTTTTTTTTCATTCTTTAAAAAGATTTTACATTGTGTTGAAGACAACAACGCTTAAATTGTAAGATTAAATTCACACAACATATACACTATTTCATTCTTGATGTTCAGTTCCATTAGCTATGTTATTTTGAACCAAAATGTAGATAAATATGGTCCAATTATTTTACTTTTAAAAATATTCATAAATCAAACAATTGATCTCCAGGGAAAGTAAATCTGCTTCTGGTATGAGAACCATCAAAACCACCAATACCATCTGGTAACAGTCAGATTGGGATTGTCAGGACATGATCTCATTTTAAATATTTCTTTTTGATGTCAGCATGTCAGTAACGAAGCAGTACAAAGGAAAGGGTGTGGATTCAAGTTGAAAATGTTCTTCTCATTTGAAACTCATTCTTCTCAAAAATCCTCTACTACATTAACATATCGAGAAATTATCTATTGGATAAAATATGTTGGCAAAAAATAAACAAACATAATTTAGACAATGTGTTCAAACCTTGATAGGCAAGAAACAGATAGGTATCGCTTACAAGTGGCTATTGAGGTATATCAGCTTTTAAAAATTTTGCTCCAACACTTCAGAATGTTTTCTATCTCACAAGGAGATATGGTGATGAATGAAAACAGATCTTGTACAGAAAACCAACATGGATCATTGGTGTGAAGAGAAAGGTGCAACTGTCTTTCAAGACAAATAGTTTCATTCAAATTCTATTGATGGCAAAATAATCTTGTAATACTTTCCTTTTTGTGTGGGAAAAGTTTTTAACATTTACAATATAATGCAAATTTTGGAATCCATAGTAAAACCCGTAATTTTTTCAGATATCTGAAAAGATCACTCTCCGGGCCAATTTTAAATTCATTTCTTAAGAAGGAAACTGTCAGTGATTTCACACTAATATTTTTTATGAATAATGCTGTATGTCTATGTGGATGTAATAAACATCTTAATGGAAAACATTTAGGTAAATATATTTAGAACTAGAATTTTAGGGTTGTAGACTAATATAAAACACATCAGAAGAATTGGATGAGGCACAATATCTGCTAGCTGATGCCAAAATTTGTCAAGAAAAATTAGAGATATTTTGGCAAAAGAATGAAAATAAAGGCTAAAAAGGAAGAATAAATGTGGTTGCTGAATTACACCAGCCCAACTCAGCTTGATTGGGAGATGTCCACAAAGTCACCACAAAGTTAAGGTTAGATGAAAATAGTTCGAAATAATTTTTAATGTATACAATGGAAGCCTACAAAAACTTGGTGTGGAAGGTCTGGATTCAAGAGTGCCTCTGCCAGCTTTGTGTTGGCTCAATGGTTCACTCTGGAGACTTCCACTGGATTGACTGTAATCTGTTTCTTTGTTGCAGAAAATTAATTTATTTTCCAGTAAACTTATTTTTCCTGTAGCTTACTCACTTGGTAGGTCAGGAGCTTTTCCATTAGCAGCTCTTACCAATCTTTTTAATGTATCCAAAGTTCTTTCATTCTTTTCCATAATTCTGGTGTAGCAATATCCATATCAATCAACAAAACTTTGGTAAAAAGCTACATTATTTAGCTACATGCAGCTGTACATTCCTTGGAGATGAGAGGAAGTTACATTTAAACTAATTTTCTTTTTTCCAAGGACTGTAATCTTAGAATGTAACAGCATTTATAAGCAGATGAAATAGGCAGCTTTTCCTTTTATTTTTTGTCTGTTTTCAAACAACATGCTTCTCTTTTAATATAGCAATTATAACTTGTAGTGTAAGCTTAGCCTTATGCAGTACATTCATTTCAATATCTGAGTTTATCAGGCACAAAAGACCATCACTATTTTTGAATAGGATGGATTTATCCTATGTAAAATTATTTTCACTATCACACAATCTCTCCCCTCCCCTCTCCTCTCCTCCTTGGAAATTGTGATCAGACGGAATTCAAGGGTTCATATAATCCAGGGGTGCTAATTGTCACTCCGAGTGAATGGATGAATGAATGAATTCTTTATTGGTCAAGTGTGATAAGACACACAAGGAATTTGTCTTGGTGCATTTGCTCTCAGTGTACATAAAAAGAAAAGATACATTCATCAAGGATCATAAAGTACAACACTATAAATAGGCAATCAAATCATACAAGAAACAGTCAATATAAATCGTAAGGATACAAGCAGGGAATTATTTGTTTTGAAATGCATATGGTTCATAGTTAAGCATAAAGAATAGGCAGTTAATCAATACCTAGCTGCCAAGAAATACCAGTCATCAAGTTGACATCAAAATGTCCCCTTTCCTATTTCCAAACAGATAAAAATAAAATAAATACAACAACATAATTTTATCTCATATGTATGCATTTCCTACAAAGCCACTAACACTGGTAAACTAGAATTGCCACATTTGGGCCCTTTGTTTATTCAAGCTGGAATGCAGTTACAAAGGTAAAACAGCAACTGGACCTTTTCTACAGTGGGAGAACAGGTAGTGCTTCCAGATAAGCAAGCGATGCAAAGTATTTTGGCACTGGATTTACTGCCTTCTTATGCAATGGTGGGATTCAAATTTTGTAACAACCAGTTCTGTAGGCATGGCTAGGTGGGCATGGTCATGTGACTGTGTGGGCATGGCTTTTTTGGCAGCACTCCCCCCCCTAGTTTTTTTACCTTTTGGGCCTCAGGGGAGCCTCCTGGGGGTTGTTTTTGCTCCCAGAAGGCTTCCCTGGCGCTCAGGAAGGAAAAAAAAACTGAGCATAGGAGGGACACACAGCACTTCTGTGCTCTGTTTTGGAGCCTTCTGTACCTCAGGGGAGTCTCCTGGGGGACATTTTTGCTCCCAGAAGGCTTCCCTGAGGCACAAGGAGGCAAAAAATGGAAGGGTGCTAAGTAAGTGAGGGGAATCCTGGCACAGCTGATCATAGGAACAGCTGATCGTTGAGAGCTGGAAAAATATCTTAATGAGTGACTGGGCATGGAAGAATGCAATCAGCGATGTTGGGCATGTGCACAATGTTGTACATGCATGATAAGACTGACTGGGAGGGGAGAGGAAGGATGGGAAAAGAGGGGTAGGGCCAGCCAGGGGCATGATTTGCCAGTTTTCTGAACAAACAGAATCATAACAACCAGTTCTATAGAACCAGTCCAAACCAGTAGAATTCCACCCCTGTTCTTATGGCTGTTCCTTGAAAGACTGAAAACATGGATAAAGGTCACTGTGGCCGGCCATTATCTGCAAAGAGAGACATCTAATTTTTTATTGAATGTACACTTTCCTTTCTGGAAGTGGGTGCATTTAACAAATGGTTTTCCTACCCACTTCATCCAGTCTTTTCCATCTTTGACTGTGGGTTGTAGGGATGAATTCTCACTGAATTCATCCTGGATCTAGAATTATGTTGCCTGAAATATTATTTGATAGTTTAAGTCACCTGTATATAATACATAATCAAGATATGACAAAGATATGTAGGCAGCTCATATCAGCATTGCCAAAGTCAAATTAAAGAATCAGCATGAGAAATGGGTCCAAATGACTCTCTGAGTATTTAAGTTTGCAGAAACAGGCAGCCAAGCTGTGCCTGAAGGACCCCCATCCTGTCAGTGGGAGTCCAGGCATTTCAGCAACCAGCATGCTGGATTCATATTAGTGGTCCATGGGATTTAAAATTATGAGTTTGGTGGTCCCTGAGATCCAAAAGTTGGCAACCCCTGGTATAAATCCAGTCATTATCTCATTTAGTCTTAATACTTTATGTCTTATTTAAAATAGTTAAGAAATCTATGCTTCAATTAGCTCAGGGGGTTCCTTGTTTTAGATTCAGATGATACTAGACTATAACTATAATCAAGCATGCCTATCAGCCACACTGGATTGGAATGATAGAAGTTATAACTGAGCAATATCTGGGAATTAAAAATTAGGAATTGCAGAATAATGATGTCTGTTTTGCTTGCTTTGGCCAGTATCCATTAAATAGATTTAAAGAATTCTTGGATTGTATGGCATGACAGAGTTTCAAAACTATTCACTTGCCTTAACCACAAAACCTAACATATAATGCTGTACTATATTTTTAAAGTAACCTGGTGACTTGTATGGGCAGTCATTGACCATTTGGAGTTGGGATTTTTATACAATGGTCACTTTATTCATTCCCCTCCCCCCAACTCCTAATCCATGCATCTGTCCCTTGTTTCACCTTATTATTGAAAGGTTTCAAATAAAAACAGTTATTTCTATATTTTGATTATGCTTATCAGTTTATTGGTCTTGAAAAATGAGTTTGAAATTGATTTGTTTCTATGTTACATGGATTGACATTTTTGTTGTTAACTTCTCCATATTTCAGTATTTTTTTCCTTGGTTAAATGAAAGCCAAAAACTTTGGCAGTTTACCACCTGCTGTGGTGGCAGTTTAATGTACCATAAAGTGAAGGGAAAGATTTATTCATTTTGGAAACAGCTGCCTCAGAGCACTAGCCACACCTCAAAATGATCCAGTTTAAATGAAAAAAAGGAGCAAAAGAAGATACTTTTCTATTTGCAAAATATTAATAATAGAGAAGTGGCCTTCAAAAGTATTCCCAAAACTGTTTAGAAGAGAGAAAATGATATACCTTGTGAACTCACATATATTTTAAATAAACATTTTAAATTTACTACCCAAAACAAAAGCTAAGGAAGGATAGCTGAAACATTATTTGTTTGGATTTTAATTATATTCAAATGTCTGGATATCTTTTCAGCATCTTTCCTGTTGCAAGGTATGAGTTTTTAGAAGAAAAATGAGCTGAGCATATAAAAGATAGAAAAAACGTCTCTTTCCTCCTTCCTAAAAAGTTACTGACTGAAAGTGGTGAGGCTTGGAATATCAATAAGACTCTAAATGAAAGAAGCGAACAAGGCAGCTAAACTGAAGTCTAGCAACAACTCAGAAACTGTATTGTTCTTACAATACTTTTATCAGCTTGAACCTGAGAAATTAGTTAAAAGCCTTCACTGAAAATGATGCAAGAAAATGGTGTAAAGTGTTCCTCCTACATTTTTTTTTCTTAGTGAATACATCATCTGTTTTTCTATGTCATGTTTAAGGAGAATTTAGAAGCGCTAGACCATGATGTTTTGACATTTCTTGTATTATTGACAATTGGCAATATTACCCAATAAAAGCCAGAAAACCATAGATCATAGGAGAGATGCAGGTATAGTAAAAGATGAGACACAGTTGTTTA
This sequence comes from Laticauda colubrina, assembly GCA_015471245.1. Classification (NCBI taxonomy): domain Eukaryota; kingdom Metazoa; phylum Chordata; class Lepidosauria; order Squamata; family Elapidae; genus Laticauda; species Laticauda colubrina. Next base: position 1,958,265 of record BLBF01000053.1, read on the forward strand.
GACCTGTCATCTATTTTGGAAGTAGGTTAAATGCAGAAATCTTATTCATAAGAACTTTTTAAAGTTCTTTTAAAGTAAACTTTAAAAGTTTTTAAAGTAACTTTTTAAAGTAAAAGAAACATCAATCGAGTACTGTGGTTAGAATGCAATGGTTAGAATGCAGTATTGCGGGTTAATTCTGGCCACAGTCTGGAGTCATCCTTCCATTCTTCTGAGATTGGTAAAATAAGGACCCAGATGTTGGGGGCAATATGCTGACATTGTAGCAATCCAGAGATTACTGCAAAGCACTATGGAACAGTATTTAAGTCTAGGTGCTATTGGTTAGTGCTATATGGCAATAGCCTCTATCTTCTGTCTGGACCAGATAGAAGAACTCATGGAGCCACTGATGAGTCTTTTTCAGCTTCCCAGAAGCTAAAGCTTTCATATTCATGGGAATTGGCCTAAGTAAAAGCTCTCTAATCTTTCCTGCCAGCAGCCTGACAAACATAGTTAACTTGATTACTGAATTAACTAATTTTCTATGTTTTCACAATTTGTATATATTGAACTAACTAGTCAGGCAGGACTATCCTAATACTGTAAGCTACAGCTACCAGGTACGGGCTGTAAAATACTGGATGACCACTGAATGGCAAAAAAGAGTTTATTATATTGATGTCTCTTTGTTGCCACTCACTAGTTGTCTACATATTTTCAGTATAGTTTTGATAGTCTCACACTGTCAGGTGGAGCTCCATTCAAAATCCAGGAAAGAAATACTTAGACTCTTTAGTTCAGAGAAAATATATCTTTTACTGAAAGTGAAGTGGTAGCAACCAAAGAATTCTGAATCTGAGAATTTAGGCGCGCAATTCACATATAGAAAGTGATGGAAATGTTCCCACCCCCAATAGTTCAAATGACACTTCCAATTAGAAGTTGTGGATATGATCATGTGGCATCTTCAGGTGATGATGAGGCCTCTGTCCGTTGACCTTGGCATATTTTGATAACGGGTTGCAGTTGCGCAGAGAGAAGAAAGCTAAGCGAGAAATAGAAACCTAACTCTATTGTATGCTCCCCCCCCTCATTTACACAACAGAAGAATGTAACACCTCCAGCTCACTTCCCAGACTTATCCCTACCTCCCCTTCCCCCCGTTTCTTATGACAGCCAAAAGATGCAAAGCGATAGTAGAAGATCTTGAAGGCTGACATTCGGCCCTCCTAGAAAAAGGAAAACCATCAGTCCTAGAAGAGTGAGAGGAGAAAATATAAAGACAATTATTAATCATTAAATAATTACAAAACAATACACTCCTAAGGCTTATCACTCCTAAGGATACTTGGAACGAAATGCTTTGATCAACTTAGGGGCTTTAACATCGGTTTCGTTAACCCATTTGGCTTGTGAAGAAGGGAAATGTTTCCAGGCTACAAGATACTGCAGTCGACCCCTCCATTTGCGAGAATCCAGAATTTCTTTAACTTCAAAATGCTGTTCGCCTTCAATCAATATTGGTATGGGAGGGTCAGTCTGGATGGGTCTTAGGTCAGAAGTACGTTCAGGTTTTAGCAAACTAATATGGAAAACCGGATGAATTCGTCGAAGAGTTTTGGGTAAGTTCAGCTGGACTGTTACAGGATTTACAATCCGTTCAATTGTGAATGGACCAACGTACTTAGGACCAAGCTTCTTTGACTTTTGAGTGGTCTGCAGGTATCTGGTGGACAGGAAAACCTTGTCGCCCACTTAATATTCTTTCTGTGGGGATCTTTTCTTGTCTGAAACTTTCTTATGAGCTTGATGGGCCTCATCTAATGCTTTGCGTGTTACTGGCCAGTTAAGTTGGAGTTGAGTTATCCATTCATCCAACGAATGGATGTTAGGCTTTTCACGAGGAAGTTCAGGTATGGGAACGAAATCTTGTCCCGAAGCCACTTTAAATGGAGTAAATCCAGTACTGCTATGTATGGAGTTGTTATATGCCACTTCGGCAAATGGTAGTAATTCGGACCAGTTATCTTGTTGATAATTTATGTAACATCTGAGATATTGTTCTGCGTTAGTCCTCTCACAGGCCCCATTAGTTTGGGGGTGGTGGGTGGAGCTTAGTCCCTGGGCGGAGCCTATTAACTTCAGGAACTCTTTCCAAAAATTTTAGGTAAATTGGACCCCTCTGTCAGAGATTATGCGTTCCGGGATGCCATGTAACCTATAGATATGTGATATAAATAGTTTAGCCAGCGTCTTAGCAGAGGGAATCTTGGAACAAGGTATGCAATGTACTTGTTTGGAAAACAAATCAGTCACTACCCAGATGACCGTGTTTCCACCACTTTCAGGTAATTCTACTATAAAGTCCATAGAGATTTCCTTCCAAGGAGTCGTTGGTCTAGCTACATTTTGTAACAATCCTACTGGCTTACCAGGAGGTCTCTTTGCCGAAGCACAAATTGGACAGCTAGCTACATAAGCTTCAATGTCCTTCTTTAAAGTTGGCCACCAGAATTGCCGCTTAACCAGATGTAAGGTCTTCACAAATCTGAAATGGCCAGCTGCTTTAGAATCATGAGCCTGTTGTAGTATTCGGCTCCTCAGTACCTGTGGCACATACAACTTGGCCCCCACCCAAGCCAAACCATCTCTAATTGTATAGTCACTTGAATGAGCCAGGAACCATTCGTCCAGTTTTAAAACTTCTTTTAATTGTTCGGTAAGGTCATTCGATAAAACCACTTCTTGGTTCTTCCTTTGGGCTCTGGTGACCGCTGGGGCAGCTAGGTGTTTGGCTGAGACAATTGGGCTTATCACCTCCTGGTGCATACTATTATATTGAGGTAGTCTAGAGAGAGCATCCGCCATGAAGTTCTTCCCGCCTGGAATGTACTTCAATGAGAAATTGAATCACTTGAAGTACTGGGCCCAGCGAACTTGTTTAGGGGACAGCTTCCGGGGCGTTTTTAAGGCTTCCAGATTCTTATGATCAGTCCATACCTCAAATGGGTGTTTTGCTCCTTCCAGAAAATGTCTCCAGGTCAGCAAGGTCCAATGAACTGCAAAAGCTTCTTTCTCCCAGACGGCCCATCTTCTCTCTGTTTCAGACAGCTTACGGGAGGAATACACACAAGGCTGTAAGGTCCCTTTCTCGTTGATTTGAAGTAATACCGCTCCAATAGCTACATCACTTGCATCGGCTTGAATCACGAAAGGAGTGTCCATATCCGGGTGTTTCAGCACTGGTTCTGCAGCAAACAGTCGTTTTAGCTTTTCAAAAGCGGCTTGGCACTCCATGGACCACTCCAGCGGCTTTCCTGGCCTTGGCTTCACCCCCCCTTTTGTTTTCAAGAGATTTGTGATGGGCATTGCTATCTTAGAAAACGTCGGGATGAATTGCTGATAAAAATTTGCAAATCCCAAAAAGCTTTGAAGTTGTTTTCTGGTGCGTGGTGGAGCCCACTCCAGAACAACACGCACCTTCTCTGGATCCATCTCTATGCCTTCGGATGAAATGCGATATCCCAAATAGTCAATTTTGTCTTGGGGGAATTCACACTTTGACAATTTAGCATACAACTTAGCGGCACACAGTTTCTGTAAAACCGACCTCACTAACTTCACATGTTCATCCAGGGTCTCCGTGTAGATAAGGATATCATCAAGATAAACCAAACCCCCCCTGTATAAATGTTCATGGAACACTTGATTGATCATTTGCATGAATACAGCTGGGGCCCTTGTAAACCAAAAGGAAGAACGTTGAATTTGAAACAACCCATTGGCCAGCTAAAAGCGGTCTTCCACTCATCCCCTTCCTTAATTTGAATCCGGTAGTATGCTTCTCTCAAATCCAACTTCGTGAAGATCTTTCCCTTCGCTAAATGGGCCAACATGTCCTTCATCAAAGGAAGGGGGTACACATTTTCCACAGAAATAGCGTTCAAATTTCTGTAATCCACCACCAAGCGTTTGGAACCATCTTTCTTTTCATGGAACTACACTGGGGCCGCTACCCGGGGTCTAGCAGGTTGAATGAAACCACGTTCCAGATTTTTATCTGTAAACAATCTTAGCTCTTCCAATTCCCGTGGGGTCATTGTGTACAACTTTGGTTTCGGGAGCTTCACCCCAGGCAAAATCTCAATAGCACAGTCTGTTGGTCGGTGAGGTGGAAGCTCATCCGAGGCCTTCTCACTGAACACTTCTTTTAAATCCCAATACTCTTTAGGAATTTTCTCCTCATCTTTTACGGGCTCAGTACCTGTGGAAGCTATTTCAATTAGGCCGCCAGGCTTCGGATGAGATCTGGCCCCTCCTCCGGGTCGTTGCTTGGTGCGTATGCGCAACAACTCCTTTCTCCAGTTAACCTGGGGGTTCCATTTCCAGAGCCAGGGCAATCCCAGTATTAATGGTTGCTCTATCCCAGGGACCACAATAAAATGCAGGGTCTCATCATGCTCTCCCATGATCATTTCTATAGGTTCCGTGACAAAACGTGCAGGGCAACCTCCAGCCACTGATCCATCTAGTTGGCAAAAGGAAATGGGCATCTTCAAAGGTTTTAACTTTAGGCCCATTTTCTTCACTACTTCCGTGTTTATTATACACCTGGTGCACCCAGAATCTAACAGGGCTAGCATTTCCCCTTCGACCCCTGAATTGGGTACCCTCAACTTCACCGGAATGGTCATAGTGCCCACGCTTGGACTTACCAGGAAGTCGTCTTCTGAGTCAGAATCCTCCTCCTCAGGTGTCACTGGGGCTTCTGATTCCTCTTCTGCGGGAGGGGCAACCTCTGCTGTCTCTTTCGACTTTAGTGCTGTTTTGCGAGGCTTCGCTGGGGACTTTTCAGGGTTTTTTCCTTCCTTTGG
>BLBF01000053.1:1963520-1981028 GCA_015471245.1 Laticauda colubrina
AAATACTTAGACTCTTTAGTTTAGAGAAAAGATATCTTTTACTGAAAGTGAAGTGGTAGCAACCAAAGAATTCTGAATCTGAGAATTTAGGCACGCAATTCACATATAGAAAGTGATGTAAATGTTCCCACCCCCAATAGTTCAAATGACATTTCCAATTAGAAGTTGTGGATATGATCATGTGGCATCTTCAGGTGATGATGAGGCCTCTGTCCATTGACCTTGGCATATTTTGATAACGGGTTGCAGTTGCGCAGAGAGAAGAAAGCTAAGCGAGAAATAGAAACCTAACTCTATTTTATGCTCCCCCTCCCATTTATACAACAGACAAATATAACACCTCCAGCTCACTTCCCAACTTATTCCTACCTCCCCTTCCCCCCCCCCCATTACTTATGGCAGTCGAAAAGATGCAAAGCTATAGCAGAAGATCTTGAAGACTGACACACACACACAAATGCAGGAAAAATACTGATAAGGGTAAAACTTATCAGGTTTTCTCTGCTGTATAAAGGTGTCTGCATAGATGGTGGGGAAGGAAGATGAGATCATAAACTCAAGATGGTAGCTATATGAGGATAGCTCCATCCATTTTATGAACATTGCGATGCATGTAAAAAAAGAGTTTTTCTTTGGATGGAAGGTTATGGCTGCCATATTGACTTTTTTTAAAAAAAAAACTTCTCCTAGGAACACTCCTGTGTTAGGACTTTAATTGATCTAGTTAAGCAGATGGTGCAAACACACCCTTACTATTAGTATTCAAGTATTCAGTAGTGCCACTTTCCTAATGACTTTGAATAGGTTAATGAGAAAAAAACTTGGAAATTCACTTTAAAAAAGACAGTAACAAGTTTTGGAATTATGTACTCATAGAATTACAGATGTTTTGGACTGAAATTGTTATTATCTTCCTGCTGTTTTTTACTCTGTTTCAGAGAAAAAGAGAGAGAAAGCTTTACTTTCTCTACATTAACCCCTCTCCTGTTCCCTCCTCCAAATCCCATCTTGTTGGGTGTTTATTTACCCATTTTAGTACAGAATGGAATTTCACAGGGGCAAGAAATGACAATAAACTATTCAGCTGCCTTTCAAGACCTTTGCTCCAGGTTTCTTCTGCTGGCTGGCCTTCACCATCTTTCAAATATTTTTTGGCCAACACAATAAAAACAAAGGCTCAGGAATTTTGCCCATTCCCCCCACCCAACCAGGAGTTTTGGCAAGGTTCTCCTCCTCTATCCCTTTGACAAGCTGGCTCTGTGACAAGTCTTCCATCACCTGGTCACATGGGTGACAATCAGCCTATGCAAACATACTCCTGGGGAGTAGAGGAAATGTTTGATCTTATGCTTATACTTTTTCTACCTTCCCTGATGTTGTGCTCTCCTCCTTCCCCTCCTCCTCCTTCTCCTCCTTCTCCTTCTCCTCCTGCTCCAATCATTTTGTACATCAACAAAGAGCATTTATATTTAATGTAAATTAAATTGTTTCATTAAAATGTATTTTAGTGCCCACTGATCAGAAGGTAGAATGTAAATAAATATTGCTAGGGTTAGTAGTGATATAATCATGGGTTTGTTATGGGTGAAAGTGGGAGAGAATGTGGATGATGATCCTGCACTGTTTTTCTTCCTATTTGACATTTTCAATTAAAAAAGAGGGCTATAGTCTAGGATGGTAGTAAACTTAAGAAAAGGTGAACTTGTACCTTTACGGAAATCAGAAATTATTTGTACTTGCTTGGAGAGAAAAAAAAAGATCAACTAAGGAATTGTGATTAGAATGCAGTATTGCTGGCTAACTCTGGCCCCAGCTCCTGACCAGCTCATGGTTGATTCAGTCTTCTATTCTTTCAAGGGCAGTAAAATGAGGATTCAGATTGTTGGGGACAATATGTTGGCATTTGTAAACTTCTGAGAGAGTACTGTAAAGCTCTATGGAGTGGTATATAAGTCTAAGTGCCATTGCTAATGTTTTATTTTTCTATGTGATTTCTTGTGAAACCATTCTATTGGAAGAAACAGAGATGATTTTTCAAAAATATTATAACAAAATTGATTCCAGTTCTTCCCCCCACCCCAGGAGAGCCTAAGTCTGTATAATTTCAATTTTACCCAGTACACTCTCATGAACAACCCTGTTGATATAGATACAGATTGCCCTAGCCTCCACTATAATAGGAGGGACAGCCAACCAAAGTAACGTGTGGTCATTTGGATATGAAAAAAATGACATCACAGAAGTGCTTTGAATATATGTTTATATCAGAAAGTATACTGAATACTTGCACACATATTCCTCTAAGTGCAGAGGAAATAAATGTAAAAGAAACTAGAATTGACCTAGAGGTAGGCAGGAAGGAACCATTAAGAAGAAACTTAATAAAAGTTTACACTTACTAGAGATTGGATGAAATGTAAGAACTCAAAATAACACCACCTTGATTTTGTTTAGTGTTAGAAAGGGCAAAGAGAAATGTGGCAGACTTTCAAGTTTCTATTATTATACCCTACAAAAATAAAGCAGCATTCCGGGACGGTTTGTAATGTCTGATTCTTGACCTGGCCTTGAAGGGCTGACTATATGGGAATATCTGACACTGTTACTAATATTCTGCTTGTGACAGTTCCACAATGAGAAGAGAAACTGATAATCCATATGACATACTGCCAATGACCTTGTTGTCCACAACAGATTCAAAAGTTACTGGTGTCACACTCCATCCCTTTTTTCTGCCAGAGCATTGAGTAGAGGCATTTGTAACCCCTCATTATTTGTTAGCATCCCAAATTCACTGTTACCTTCCTTGTGAGGTTATAAGTCTCTTGAGCCTTCCCAAAGGTATCACAATGGAAATGGAATGGTAGATAGGCTGGACTGTATGTCTTATTCAAAATGGTTCTCAAAAACAATGGTTTTCATTTACTTAAGAACTTCAGATAATATTTACTTGCATTGGCTAGATTTCTCTCTTATGTCTATTTTTTTCAAAAGAAATTTAAAGTTGGCATGCTATCTGGTTTAGAGCAAGAAAGATTTGGTTTGCTGAAGAAAAGAAATAAATTAAAAAACTCTTGAACCCATTAACATAGTTTCATGGCTCTTTGGAGTCAGTATATGCTCTTAGCTTATACTCAGCTTAATGGACAACAGATATCTTTCAGAAAATGCATGAATTTTAACTGGAGTGTAAAGTTTGTTTCCATTAATTATCAACATGCTAAGAAAATCCACTTAAATTCCACATTTTATAATGGAATGTATTATTTATATATTTTAAATTGTATTTTTGGATAATAATGATAATGTTGGGAAACTCAAAGCTGAACTACTGTAATGGTTGTTTGCTCACTTTTTAAAGACTATTTCTATGACTTGATCCTTTGCCAAGTTGCCTTTTATCAGCTTTATATTCAAAGCTCTTTTTCTTGGAAAGAATAATAATTATTTGGATATCTCCTGACTGTTCATGATTGTATATTTTTTTTCCTAAAGGTTTCCTTTCTATTATATTTAACTTTGAAGTTATTTCTTTGATTTTCTTCCTCTGGGGAAGAAATTTCATGTGTGATCATATCCCTATCAATTATAATTTTGAACAAATCATTCATTGGATCTTTTTATCTCCTAACTATAAAGAAAAGGCTGCTGGAAGTCCTGATGACAAGAATATAAGTTTTTCCTCTGTGCTAAGACCATCACAAGCTAATATAACATCTCTAGAGCCAAACACTTTGCTCTAATGCTTTGTGTATCATGATATCTTGACCTTTGGCAAAAGCAGTTTCCTGATCTTCTTTTAATAAAACTGTAGTCTTTTATCTCAGTTATTTATGTTCACCTCTATTTCTTGACCCTTGCAAACACAATTAATTTGTGTTTGCTTATTTGGGCAAGCTGTGATGCTCTTAGATGTCCCTGAAATGGGAATTTTCATCAGCCCAGTGACTGATGCTGGAAACAGTAGTTCATCTGGGAAGCCATAGATTGTCCATTCTACATTACATTTTAAAGGAGAGTACCCAGAACAATATGCAACAAATATTTTTTTTTATTTTTAAGTGAAAATATTAAACATATTTGCTTGGATTACTACACCAAACTTACTGTAATTGGATTATTAAAGCACAAGTTGTATGGAACTGTCTTTTTAAAAAATATGGAATCAGTAGCTAGCACAAAAAACAGCAATTTGATAGCTTACTAGATAAAAACATTCCATTTTGTGAAATTCTTTGAAAAAATTCTTACTTTGAAAAAAAACACTGCTCCAAATTTTAGAGTCAGGTCTTCATCTATAGCAGGCATGTACAATTGTGACCATAGGGCTATATAAAGCCCTTGGCTCAATTTTGAAAGTTTTCTGCAAGAGATGTACAGTTGGTAAAAGTTGGTAAAATGTAACTCTCCCTTCCTTCTAGTCTGCTGTTTGGGAGACAAACAAGAGTTTAGGGGTCCTTGGTGCTCTCTGAGCTTGCTTGTTTTATTGCAGACATTTCATTAACCTAACTAGTGATGTTAGCTAGCACAAATTATGTTACCTAGTTAGGGTAATGAAACATCTGCAAGAAAACAAGCAATCTCAGAGAATACCAAAGACCCTCATTTCAACCCTGAGCTACTAAAACTATTTTCCTTTAGGCTGTTTCTGGCTGTTTCTGAACTCATGAAATCATTTAACCTGTCTCTCTGTGAAAAATGCATCCTCTGTTTTGACAGGTTGATTCAGTGTCTTAATTGCTGTTTTGTTTTCACTTTTTAAAAAAAACCTTATTTTTTGTCTGATCATCGTCCACAGAGTGTGGGAATCTGTTGGCTGGGATAACTGATTATTTCAATGCAGAAAGTGATTGCTTTGCATAAATGATACAGGTATATCTCAAATCAACTGAAAAGGAACAATGCAGCCCAGTAAAATATTGATTTCTTAGACTTCTTACAGAACATTCCATTAACAACTTTGTTTTAAATTATATGTTGGTTTTGTTAATTGGAAGCCAATCTTTTTAAATGCTAAGTTTCAAATCCTCAAAGAATAGATATATAATGAAAACACTGACACACCCCTAAAGCATGTCCTTGCCAGTAGAAGCTGTGTCTGCTGCTGAAAGAGAAAGAGACAGAGAAAGCCCTGTATGGGACAGCATGTGTTAATTACTCTTAAACCTGTTAGTATATTATGCCTGGCAATGCTCTGAAAATTCTTGGCTTTCTCTAAGAATATAATAGGGGCTCAGACGTCTCTTTCTTATTTAAAGGCAGCAGGAATAAAACTAAATACAGAAAAGACTAGACCCTATAATGATTTCATGGTTTAAAACCCCTTTGCAAGGAACAGCCTAATTAAATATCTGACATCATCAGGTTTGTTAGTAAATAGTAACCATGGATGCAGAGAAGGCTTGCATCTCATTACATCCTGCCTTGGATATCAATGTGAGAGATATTGAGGCTGCCAAAGGAAGGTTAAAAACAAAAGCAGAGGGCACAGATTTTGCTTGCTTATCCCAGGTATCGTACCATGAAGAATATCTATAACTAAGGTCTGGAGTTTATTGTCAAACAGCTCTTTTTTTTTTTTGCTATATTAAAAATAATGTGAGAAAAAATGCAGCTAGAAAAAATATAATAAAATAATATTTACAAATATTACATTAAGAGAAAACTACACTCTGAAGATTGGGCAATATCTCAAATGTATAGTCTCTGTACAGTTAGACTGATTTATGATCACCTGCATTAATATTATTCATTTCCATTTAAATCCCTGAATATTATTCATTTCCCTTTAAGTCCCTGAATAACGCAAAACAGCTGGGTATATGGGGCTACATTGCTGAAAAGTGTAACAAAATAGAATGAAGCCCACTACTAAAAAAAACATAGTAATAGGAAAATGTGGGTTAGCCTGCAGTTGGGAGATATAGGAAGATGAGAAAAAAAGATCCTTCCATTAGTCAAGCCAATATCTTAGACCATTTACGATGGCTCATCCACATTACTATATTTATTCTTTCTGCTTCTTGTGCACATGTAATGCCACTGTGTTCTGTTGTGAAAATAAAAACTTGAAAAAAATATAAAAATAGAGGAAATGTACCGATAGAATTGTTTGTAGTTTAGGACTGAACAAATGCAGCTAATCAGACATAAGTGATTGTCGGGAATCAGGTCTGCCTTCTCTTTCAGACATCCTGCCAATGATATAGATAAGCATTTTGACTTGGATCTTAGGGACTTGTTTTCTTTTAATCCCTTATTTATAAAAATTGTAATTCAGTTTCACTGCATTGGAAAATTTCCTACTCAGTCTATTGAATAAAGATGTAGATAACACTAATTCTTGTTTTCATAGCATCCATAAGTGCTGTAGCAAGCTGAGATGATGTAAAATGAAAACAAGAGTCATTGTATTAATGGTGACATGAGATTCTTAAATAACATCTTACACAAATACATAAACCATGTCATTCAAATTATCATATTACCACATCATTAAAAACACTTTCGAACTGATTTTTCAGGAAATATTGTAGCTCTCATCAAAGAAGAACACATTCAATAAGCCTATCTTTATTGCATAAACCAATAGCCAATCATGTTTGGAGTGTGAAAACAAAATGATAGAATCAGAGTTGCATTAAGCCAGTGGTGGTGAACCTTTTCGGCACTAAACGCCAAACTGGAATGTGTGTGCCTGCATGTGTATGTGCATGTGGCGGAGCACCAGAAAACTGAATACCAGTTGGCCAGTGTGTGTATGCCTGTTTTTTGGCCATTTTTTTTGTGTTTTGGGGCCCTTTTCAGCCATTATCAGGCTGTTTTTGGGTCTTTTTTGGGCCATTTTTAACTGGAAAATGTCCCCGAAAATGTCCTGGAAAATGTCCTGGTTTTGGCCAGCCTTCAGGCCATTTTTCAGGCCATTTTCCAAGCCATTTCAGGTGATTTTGGGGCCAAAAATGGCCTGAAAAGGACCCAAAACCAGCCTGTTTTTTGACTGATTTTTAGGCTCTTTTCTGGCACTTCAGCACCCGTGAAGACCAGCTGGCAATGGTGCGCATGCCCTCTGAGAGGGCTCTGTGTGCCACCTCTGGCATATGTGCCATAGGTTCATCATCACAGCACTAGGTCATCAAGGAATCCCACATTAAATGATGGGAAACTGGGAAGATTAAAGCATTCCCAATAGATATCTATTTGACCTTTGCTTGAAGACATTTGATGGGGAAAAGTCTCTAGGTTTCATTGTTGAACTAATACAATATTTATCATTATTTTTTGTCCTGCTACTTTGGGATGATAGAATACATGCTGTCATATTCTTCATTTTAGGTGGCATCCTGTTTTTGTATGGCCTTTCTTAAGATGGGACCTGTATTTCAAGACTCAGTAGTAACTTGAGGAACTTTAGTTAACTAAGTTTGTAAATAGAAATTTTCCACTATCTCCTCTCTACCCTACAATCTACGATAGCAATTTGAATTTCCTAGAAGCTTTATTGTCCACCTTACACCCTCCCCCCCAAAAAACCCCCACAACTTTATTGAATGAAACATGGAAGATGGAAGAAAATATGAGGAATTGTCAATCCATCCAAAACCAAGAAAGAAATGTGGTGAATTTTCTAAGCAGGCTTCTGTATCAGAAAGTTTTTCTGGTTCAGAAGGCAATTCTTGATGGGATAACAATCAGAGTCTGCCTAGCCACTTTAATACATATATCCACCAATCTGAAAAGCACATTTTAATACATTGGATGCTAAGTCATCTTTTCAACACAGGTCTTTGAATTGTGCTGAAATTTCAGCACCTTGAATCAAAACTAATTCACAGACTATCAATGCAATGCTTTTGGAATCAGTCTCATAATCTTCTCCACTTAACTGGCTGAAACTAGCAATTAATGCTTGTTGTAGTTTCTCCTCTATTAAAAAAAATTGTAATCACAAGAGATGTTTAAAAAATGGGTGATTTAAGTTACAACAAATCTCTACAAGAGTGTGTTTAACAGGCATGCAGTCAGGAGGCAGAGGATGGTGGGATTTGAACTTCTCTGTTTTGCTGTCAAATATTAAGCAGTCTTTAAAAAAAATCCAGACAGCTTTGCCCTGACTGTGTTCTTTGAGATAAAACAACTTTTCTGAATTCATGATAATAAAAATTATTTGGATTTCTATATTCCATACAATCTCCTGAATATGAATACTTATCTTCAGAATAAGTATTGGCTCAGAACTATGAAATCCTACTTTAGCTTCTTTAAATAACATTAGAAATATCTGTAGGAGTCCAAAAGTCATACATTATTGTTACTGGTAACCTCTGAATTGTAATCTAAAAGTGAAATGCTGATAGTACACATTTGAATAATATTCCCATTTTAGATATAGAATTATTACTTTAACCCAGTAAGTTAAAACAGTGATAATATGTGATATAAGTAAGATAGCTTTAAAATAACAGAGATATCAAAATGGTAATTTTGTTTGATATACCATATAAGAAAATAGATGAGTAGCTTTGATCTATGGAAAATATGTTCCTGCAAAGTCTTCATTTTTGTTACAGGTTTAGGAAAAGGAATGCTGTTGTTGGTTTTTTATAGATTCATACTGCAATTGTCAAATACTTTTAGATCTCTATCTGTAGGCTTTGTGAAGTTGTGGAGGACATTTTTCAGAAAATTTCCAACTGTAGAAGACAACACCTGGATTTTTTCCTCCCTATTGTGCCTTAAAGGAATTTATAAAAATAAAGCAAAATATTATAAAAATGTAAACTTGATCCGCTGCTTCTTGGCAGAACAGTGGCTCAGGAAAGATTATAATTAAAAAAGAAGAAACATTTCTGTTTTTCAACTCTTGGCAATTTTTGACAAGTTAAATGCTGGATGATTTGGCCCAAACCTGAAAGATGTATTGTTACAGTGAGCATATTCATACTATAAAAGAGCTGTGGACTCAAATGTCTTTGGTGCTTTCCTAAAATTGAGGAGAAAAAGCCAAGTCATTCTCTTTGGGGAAGTATTTTCAGTATCTGCTCCTAAGGAGTTTTCTCCTGGTTCCGCTCATATCCAGCTCTTTGAATTTTTCCTGAAAATGAATTGGAAGCCAATGCAGTGAAAAATTATTGGTATATAATAAGGGGCGTGCAAAGCACACCAACGTGCCTACCGTCCCTGTCCTAATGTTTCTTTTTTACTCTTATCCATTTCATGTATTAATAATCATGTTTATCCTTATATCTATTATCTAATACAAAATAAATACAATAAAATAAAAATAATGTATTGAAAAGTATGATAAAAAAAACACTTTGGCTTCTGCACTTTGCATCTGCTGAAGTCTTCCAATGATTCTCAATGGTAAATGTGCATACAGTGCAATGAATCCCATTCTGGATGTGACTAAATGACACTATCCCGTACCACCTGCACTGGCAGAGGAGATATGAAGTAGGCCCCATCAGCTGGTAGTGTTCAGGAGAAGGGCCTTCTCTGCCATGGCTTCTGCCCTTTGGAATATCTTAAACCCTGAGGTGAGATTGGCTCCCACCTTCTGACCTTCTGCAGGAGCCCCAAGACCTGGATATGCCAGATGGCTTGGGGCCTGATGAGAAAGCATCTTACAGGAGGTGTTTGTTGAATTAATCCCACCTTGCTGCCCTCACGCAGCCGCTCTCCTCATCTTTTATCTATAATCTTGACTGGGATTTCTATTTCTATATTTATATGTAGATATTAAACTGAGTAGAACACTGCCAGAACTTTAGATGCCAAAATCCATGTGAATCAGCAGCCATTACCACCTGCCAGAGAAAACAGTGATTCCATATATTATCCCTGATAAGATGTTTGTTCTGAAATAATATTAGAATTGTTGATAAATAGAACTATACTTTGGTATAGTTCCTAATAGTGTAGCTTGATTAAAAAAAAGTCCTTCAAAGGCTTTTACAATTTCTCTGGATTTCTCAAGCGACATTACTATTAAAAATGAGAATGAAAGTAAGGTATTCTCCTGGTGTATTTTAGAAAAGGTGTGTTTTCCTGGTCTTGGATTTAGGAAACCAAAAAGCTTTTCCCTGGCAAAAAAGAAGGTTTGAAACATATATTAAATTTATGTTCCACATTTTCTTTTGTACAATTTAAAACTGTACATACCAGTCTCCGACCTGCCAACCCCTGATAAAGGAAAATCTGGAGACCCATGAAAAAAAATCTGGAGATTCTATAAAAAATAGTGAGATTCACGGTCACGTGAATAACTAACCAATCAGAGCGTGTTATATCCGGTGGTAGAAAAAGCAAAATTAAGGCGCCCAGAGTGAAAAGAAATGTGCTGTATGGTATATATATATACCATATTGCTATATGGTAATATCGACATTGCATGATCTGAGAAGTGGCATCATGTCGTTTCTGTGAGAATCAGATTTATGCGCGTATAAGCCGATCCCCAAATTTGGAAAAAAAAAAAAGCATTTTAAATTTGGCATGAGATTGAGGAGCCTTGTCGTGAGACCGTGAGACATGACAAAAAATCATGAGACTCACAGCAGAACCGTGAGAGTTGGCAGGGCTGCAGTCTTTACTCATATTTTCTTCACAACAGCCTAGGAAATGGATTAGGGTATGCAAATCATCCAATCAGCCTAAGAGAGAACTAGGACTCCCAGTTTGTAGTCCAGTTATTTAGCTGCTAAACAAACTGAATGTTTCCTTGGGTGATTCCTGGTGCCCAATCATTGAAGACATGGATAATGGAACTGAATTTGAACTTTCTTTAGACAGCTGAAGTGGTACTGTGACTGGGCTTGATGATAAAAACAGAAGAGGGCAGGGTTTCTGTGCTTGGCACTAATTTCTGGCATAGTTTTCCACCAAGGTGGTCTAAACATGTTTCATTCATTCATGCGGTATGACAGGATTATGTGTGGGCTTTAATGGAAGAGTTATTTTATTCTGCTGTCAACATAACCAATTATTATTTTGTAGAAAAACAAATCCTTAGAATGTTTTATGCATATTGGCTGCTTGGGACAGCTGTATGTATGCTTAACAGATAAAATATTGACTGATACTTGGTCCATTGTAGATAGATTTTATTAAAGCCTTTTCAATCAAAAAGACAAACAAACCCTTTCAGACAAACTCTGTGATTACAATTAATTATTCTCTCTGAATTGGCTGCACTTGTGTCTGTCTAGAAGAATTTTCTTTATGTAAGTCTCTCATTTATATCTCCCACCAAACTATAAATAAGAAAAAAGAAAACCATCCATTTACCTGTAGCTGCTGCAATATTTGAAAGGAAAAAAAATACAGAAATAAATAAGCAGGAGATGATGGAAGATGGATTGGTTTACTCTTAGCCAAATTGGATCTCATTGCACCCTTGTCTCTAAACTAATCACTGTTTCCAGGAAAATCTCTGATCATTATTTCAATTACCTCAGGAAGTTCTCAAGGCTCTTACAATCTTATATACCTGATTGCTTTTACCAAATGATGTCCCATCTTATCTTATACTTTGTTATAATATTCTAGTATGCCAGGAACCAGAGGGGGGTTTATTCTTGTAGTTAAACTATAACTTAAAAATATAATTGCTTTTTGTTGTATAAAGTCAGCAAATGTTAGGTTGCATTTTAAAAAAGAAAGGAGTTTTGTGAACAAAACTTGCAAAATAATTTGGCTAATATTTGTCAGCCTCTAACAGTTTTTATTGTTCTGGTTCGAACAAGAATTTGTCCATTTTCGTGTGAAACGGGAAGAGATTCTTGGAATATATTTACAATACACTGGTAGTAGTAATTAGTTTTAATTAAATTCAAGTTCTTACACCAAACTTGAAAATTCTTTTCAATGTTCAGCTAAATAAAAATTGGGTCATTTTTTCCTCTGCCAAAAAGAAAATAATAACACATTCTATCAAGTCTATCCATAACATTGTGCTGAACTCTAGGGCATTGGATACATAAATGTATCCAATGCAGTGGATGTGGTGGAGGAATAACTATTGCTTTAACAAACCCTTCTTATACCCTTACATAGTAAGTTTATGACTGGGGAGAAGAATGAACTGAATATGAATATGTACTTTAAAAATTGTAATTATCAATATGAAGAAATGATTTTGTAAAGCAATGGGAAGGGTTTTAACATTACATGTAGATGGTCACACATTTTGATCCAAGAATCTTTAGGGGATGGTAGACAAGATTTGTATTTAAAACTCTGGAGTCACAACTCCGGAGACTACTGGTCTTACTTATTCACATATTGTTCCAATGTCACATTTATTTCTGAAGTGTTTTTTTTTAATATACAGTATATTGATCATGTATATCTATGGAGCAACGATCTATCTTTTATGGTCAAATAATTATCTTCTGTCATTTTCATCCAATTTACCTAATAAACCTAAGTCTTGGCTAGACAATAGCATTAAAAAAAGAATAGAGTCATATGAAAATATTTTTAAATGTCTGGGACAAAAATGAATATTATTGATTCTATTACTTTAATTATTTGAATGCTATATTTTGAATACACATTACATTCAAAAATATTTTTTATGTTTATAAACCTCTACATATCTGAATGGATTATTAGGTTTATTCTTAAAACAAATTAAACATGTGAAGAAAATTAGAAAAAAGAGAAATAATTGAAAAGAACTTATTCCCTTTGGTATATAATACACAGACACAAGAGTCATATAAAGTCATAGAAGTGAGGTGGAAAAGGACAGACAAAGAAAATGATTGCATATTGTTTTGCTCCATGTGAAACTAGAGAATAAAATAAATGCTGATGGTTCAGAAATTTGAATTTATTTTTTAGTTAAATCCACCACACTTCTTATAAACTTTTACATTTATGAACATGAATCAAACTTTCCTTGATACAGCAAATGTCTCTTGGTTGTGTCTAAGACATATGACAATGGCATGATGTCTTTGGAAAATGAGTCTATCCACTATATAAATATAGCAATTGCTGAGATTACTAACAATATTAAAACTGGTGAGAATATTTTGATGTTCAGTTGTGATGTCTTGAAGAGTCTTAAACTTTGAAAATACTGCTGACTGTGCATTTAAATACAAATGCTATATCATGATTCAGCACAATTAAGAATATCATGTAAAATTGATCCTGAGTGCCAAGGAAAATGTTCATTGTGCACGATCATCATAAATCTTTTTCCCAGACTTAAATTCTAACTTTAGAGTAAACAGTAAATGCTCCAAAAAGTGTTTTCCAATCTTGGTGACTCAAAGATGTGTGGATTTCCTTTCCCAAACTCCCCTTGCCAGCTTGCTTTGGAAATGCTTCTCCGGAAGCTCTACTTAAAGTTGTATTGCAGGGTAGACTTTCAGTGTCAACTACCAGTGATCTTGAGAACATGCAATGCATAAAGTCATTGCAGGCAGTCAATATTTGAAGAAGCCAATGCAAAAAATTCAGTAAAAGTTGGAACAAGAATTTAGAATACTTATATTCTTTTTTAACCTGACTTTATAAGCATTTAGATCTGTTATATTTGTATAACATGGGTGGTATACATGGATGCATATTTCATCTTCAAGATAAAAGCAGTTTCTTGGGTGGCTAAATTTAAAACAGAATAGGAGGGCTTATAGGAAATGATGAAGGGCTTATAGGAAATGATGAACCACCCCTTTCTTATTTATTCCTGATCAGAAGCTCCCAACACAAACACAGTAAGAAACATCTGCACATTCAGCTTGATTCAAATACACTGTGGAATTCAGGCCAAACTTTATTTGTCCTTCTGCAAGGTGTGTTACCTTCATCAAGGATTCTTCTCCATATTTTATTCAGAGATTGCAAGTTAACTTGAATTGGAATTCTGTCAGAAGAAAGTAAGCAGGATGAATGGGTCTGTTGAATAATTCACTTATGAATAATGAATTGCTTTAAAATGTGTGGATTTTTTTTAGCTGAAGTACCATTCAAGCTATTATATTTAATAGCTGATTGCTGGCTCTTTTCCTGCTTAATAGAGGAAGACTGTGGATCTGTGAATCTATGGATACAGATTCTCTGGTTACAAGCATATGTAAAAAGTGGACAAATTTGCTTTCTAAGTAAGTAAGTAAGTACCGGTAGTTGAGACTGCTGTTACTTGTAATGTTTTTGAGGCAGAGTTGATGCATTCTAAAGCCTTCTTGGATGCCATATCCTAATCTGGGAAAAATATAGAGGATTTTCTTCCGTGGATCTTCATTTGTATTCATTTAAAACATGGAAAGCTGAAATGCAGTCCATTAGAAAAATAACTGTTCAATAAGAGTAATTTCTTCCACTGTGATTGATCCTGCTGAGGTCATTGTTTAGCCATTTATCCCAAACCCCATTCCATTGATTTGATCAGCTGATATAATAATAGCACTTGATTTCCTATGGTTACCCGAAAGATCTGAGTAATATGTTAGGTATTTTGTCCATTATTTTGTTTACTTGAAATTTCTAGATAAATGTTAAAAATAATCAAGGTCATATCAGCCTTTGTCAACAGATTTAAAACATGGTTCAGGACCAACTAGTGATTTTTTCATGATTCACAAAAATAGTTTTTTCACGGAATGATACATTACTCTCCATTTCAGAAGTTGGTAATAGTATTTCCTACTTTTTAAAATTCAGCATGAATGATTATAATTTAATTAATTTAACTTTATTATTCTAATTTACTACTTAACATCTACCTCAAACTGCAGTTTAGATAAAGCTAATTGGCTTTAGAGTATTTTCTTCATGCATAACACATAACTCAAAAGTATTATAATTGTCATTCTGTTTGAGGCTGAAATGGATTTGAAATTGTCTGTATCTTTGGCTTCTAAGCTTTTCTCTTTGTCCCCAAATTAGGGTATTAAAATATCTATTTAGAAACAGCACCAATATGAGGTTATCTAGCAGTCATTTGAAAACTTGAACTATTTCAGCTGGCATTCTTTTGAAAGAGGCTGACATATGAGAGATCACAACCAAAATTAATAAATATAATGTGTAACAACTTTATTATAGTAAGTTGACAGAAATGTTAAAAATAAAATAAATAAAAAGAGAAAATCCTAATTACATTAATATATGTTAGCATTTTAGGTTGCAGTTGTCAATATACCTACCAATAAGAAAGTTTTTAATTAGTCAGGAGAAACTAATTCTCTTTTAGAAAAGAGAAAGCAATACATTTATATTAATGAATAGAGTTAGTTTGGCAGTAGGATAAGACTATAAAACCAATGAAATCATGAAGACTTCATGAAAATACAATTAATATGCTTGCAAGTTACAGATATGTGATTGATGTTGTTGATAATACAGAACAGATAACATCAGATGTTTCATTCACACATATTTTTTATTATAGATCATTGCTTTATAATTTCTAGAGACTTTCTGACAATTTTGTACCACAACTGATATTGAAATCTGTTCTTTAATCATCAAGACTTAATTATAATGATTTAGTTGGTAACAGTAGTACATGACTGAGATAAACCCTGCTATTGATTCACCTGTGCTACAACTGGTGGTTATACAGTATATTTAAGACAATGAATATGTAAGTTGGAATGATTTTATTTTTGAAACATACAATTATTTTAAAATTGTTGATATTTTGCCAGGAGTTTTGCTGACAACTAGAACGAATGTTTCCAAGAGGTGAAACCATTTAATGTGCACATACGTTCTCAACAGGAATTAACTGGCAGCCAAGTATTAAGAGACAGACTAACAGACAGATAAATCTGACTGATAGGGCCAGGATAAGTAGGATATTTTTCCAGCCTAGCTCCATTAAAATGAATTTGGATTGTTCAAAAGTTTATCTGTATTATGAACAGAGGATATTCTTTATGTTTTGTGCCAGAATACCCAGATGATTTAAACCATCCATATTATGGGGCTAATGGCTTCCTAAGGTTACTCTATAACAGTGGTCACCAACCAGCGGGCTGCAGCCTACTTGTGGTCCATGAGAAAATTTTGGTGGGCCGCAGAGAAATGTCATCCCCAAAGCAATTAATCCAGGCTGTGCTGAAACACAAGGCTGCGCCACCCACATGGCCTGCCCACGCACTGGCACCCATCCTTTGGCTGAGTGCAAACCTGTAAAAAGCAGCGCAGCGCTCTCCAGCTAGGATGAGGTGATGGTGCTGTTGTAGCAAGAGGGCGCTGATGGCACAGGTGGGTTGAAGTGGTGATGGAGGTGGCCAGAAGGTGCAGGAGCACAGCACTACTTGCATTTGTGTGGCATTCTTGCACCTTCCAGCTCGCCTCTCCTGGCATGGACTCTTCCTCAATGACTGATGATGATGGGAGGGGTGGAATGGGCGAGTCTGCATTCACCATCTAGTTCAGAAGTTCAGAATGGGGCAACATCGGCAGCATCAGTTTTCTCATCCCTCTTGGCGCTCTGCCCTGTTCCCCCCCACGGGCCCAGCCATTGCTGCCCAGGGAAAGCACAGGAAAAGCGAGCAAAAACATAGCTCTTGCTGGGTTGAAAGAGTTGAGATCGAAGAAGGCACAGGTAAGAAAAGATGGGAGCTGCTGCCTTTGAAAATCGCCGCTTTCTGTTGCCTGTGCCTTCTGATCTCCATTCTTTTGCCCCAGAGAGAGCTATGTTTCTGCTTGCATTCTTTTCATATGCTTTCCTCAGGCAGCAATGGATGAGGCTAAGGGGGGGGGCAGCAGAGATGTCAGGGCTGCTCTTCCCCCTCAGCAAACCAGGCCTGGAGGAACAGGAAGAATTGCGGGTGAGCACTGGAGAAATGTGTGTTAGAAATGCCAACACACAATTCCAGTGTGTCTCCTCTGTCCTGAAGTAGGACTGAATGGGGGAAAAGGAGCAGGGGGAAGAATAGGAGGGAAGGAGAAGCCTGCCTGGATTTCCTTTGGCATGGGGTGGGGTGGGGGGAGACCAAATGCCCAGACCAAAAGAATGCTGAGAAAGACGGTTTTCTAAAAACCAGCCTGTCTGTGCAGGTGAGAGTTTTTCTGAGCTCAACAGAAAAACCCCTTCGGGTTTTTCAGGTCCCCCTTTGGCCTCCACATAGGAGGGACCCTTCTCTGCTTAGAAGTGGCAAGAGAAACCTGAAACTTACCCGGAGGGGGAGTCTTCTTGTGTGGAGGCCAAAGGGGGGGGTGTTGCCTGGTTATTAGGACTCTGCCTTCCTCAGTGCTTCCAGCTCGGCCCTCCTTCTCTACCCCAACTCCAGGCAGCCACACCTGACAAAGGAGAGAGAGGTTTCCTCTGACTTGGAAGAGATATGAAATGACAGGAAACAAGATTGGGGAGGGGTTCTGCTTTCCTTCCTTTTGAGGGGGAGCCAGTTCCTCCCCATCCAGATATTCCCAGTCTCCAGGTCCCTCTTTTTTCCCAAAAGATGAGAGAGGGCCCTCCTTTCCCTTTGTTCTGCTCCACAATTATGATTAAGCATTAAGCATTTATGATTTTGCTCTGTGCTG
>BLBF01000053.1:2006028-2018674 GCA_015471245.1 Laticauda colubrina
GGCCTCTCAACCTCACGGGACTGAGTCAGCTCTCAGACAGCTTCCTGAACACACCATCCCCTGTTGTACTCTCGGGGCCAAGCACCCCAATGGCACCTCAGACCAGTACTCCAGCCACAGCCACCTCCACAGTCCCTGCCCGCTTAACAGCTGAGACCATGGACATGACTCAGAGTGACTAAGAAGAGTGTCAGAGACTGAGTTGTTTACTTGTTCACTTTATCTTTGCTTAAGACACTTTACTTGGTTCATTTTGCTTTTTTAATAGTCATAAAGTTCACCTAAGACAGTTAATAAAGGTTATCTTTGATTAAGACACTTGGTTCATTTTTCTACCTAACTAAAGTGTAGGTTAAAACTTTTAACAAATGGTTAAGCCTTTGCATGCTTGTGGGATAGATAAGGATAGTTGTGGGATAGATAAACATACAGTGCAACCATAGTGGGACTGTGTTGTCCACCATCCCAGCTGCCACACATATGGACCTTTATTATCAATAACAATTTATTCATTGATCAACATATTTTAAAATAAACAAAGCTCTTTATTAATGCCCTATTCATTGTAGGACCACTCAACATACATGGCACAATCTCATCAGTGTTATGCGACAGCCTCAAGGAAGCATCCATTAATCATCTATCATCCTGTCTTGCCACTCCACTGCTCCAGCTGGGGAGTTCAACCAGTGTCTCAGGAGGTTGCGCTGCTTCTTCCCTTCACGTGAAGCTCTGTTGGGGCCTTGTACATCCACAGTGTCTATCAGGTTACATCCTTGCCTCCATTCACCAGGCTCCATATCCCCATTCCCTTGTTGACGATCAACAAGTCTGTTCTGCAACACTGGGTAGCGGGTGCACATGAGACTGTGCAGGATGCAGCAAGCTTCCACGATGCTCCTCACAGTCTCTGGGTCATGCTGCATGATGGTGAGAAGCATCTGTTGGCCAGGATGCCAAAGGCGTTCTCCACCACCCGTCTTGCCCTGGACAGCCTGTAGTTGAAGATCCTCTCTTCATGGGTGAGGTATCTTGAACTGTATGGCTTCATGAGGTAGGTTCTGAGGGAGAAGGCGTCATCACCAATGATGAAGTAGGGCACATTTTGTGTGTCATTGGGTAGGGGGTCTGGATCTGGAAAACCCATGATGAGGTTGCATTCCAGCCCATCCTTGAGGTCACTTGCGTTGTATACCTGGCCATCTGAAGCTGACTCGTTGCCTGAAGCATCAGTGTAGATGAACTTGTAGTCAGCATCAACCATGGCAAAGAGGATGATACTGAAGAAGCCCTTGTAATTGTAATAAGTGGACCCTGAGTTGGCTGGAGGTTTGCAGGCCGCGTGCTTCCCATCTATGGCTCCAACGGTGTGGGGAAAATTCCACCTCTGATACCACTCTTCTGCAAGTTTCCTCCAGCCTTGTTCATTAGTGGGCCACTTGAGGAGCTCCTCCACGTATTCTTCGATGATGGCACCTCTTCTCTGACCACTATGCTGATGCTGTTGTGTGGCACCCTCCACGCATACTGCATGTTTCTGTATGTGGTTCCAGAGGCCAGGTAGCGCAGAGTCAGTGCCACCTTCAGTCCAGGGTCCAGGTTGGCACGGAAGCTGGTGCTAGGCTTGGTCACCCTGGGTCTCAGATGGTCTACAAGTTCATCAAACATGGCTGGTGGCATCCTCATGAAATGATGGAATGCACGAGGGTCTTCATTCCTCAGCTCTACCATCAACTGGTTATACAGACCAAACTCCATTCTTCTCCCAATCCATCGTCAGACCCACACAGCTCTTGGATGTTTCCTTCTTCTCCTTCTGTATGAAAGGTGAAACAGTCCGAACAGGTTTTGGTTCTGGTGATGAATGATCGCAGCTACCATACGGACTGTGTCATGATCCATGGTGGAGAACAATTGATGATGTGGAAGACCAAGACCAAGGGTGAAGAGGTCTGTACACCACGGCTGCTGGAGTCATACTGAGATCCAGATGATTTTTCTCCTCCTTTTTATAGGAAATATCGGTAGTCCACTAGGTGTCCTTCTACATACTCTAGACATCCTGCAGACATCCCAAATATCCGAGATACATCCCAGATACAAATGTTTTGTCCATTTGAATCCTTTATATATGAGATGCATACACTTACATCCTTTCTATTTCCGTGCTACTAACACTGTGTAGACGTTTCATCACCTTTCGTTTCCTCCCTCTTTCCGTTTTCAGCTGCAGAAGATGTGAATTGAGGGGATGGCCAGAGGATGCACAGATGATACAGTGGACGTTTAATGGATAACGGACATAGAACGTTTGTTCCCCGTATATGTCACGGATGTACATCGTATGCGGAAGAAAGTCAATCCGTTCACAAAGTTTTGTGCAGCTCAAAACTTCTTGCGCAGATGAAATTGCAGTGGATGGATGCTGGAGGAATATAGCGTATGAAACACGTATGCAGTGAGTACACAACGGATGCATCGCGTTTTCCAATGGATGGCAAGCTTTTTTTAACATTTTATATCCTCTTTGCATCCGTAAGTGCAGTGGGACAGGGGCTTATGTGTGTTCTGATCCTTCCTGTCTGTTTTGCAGAAGTTTTCACTAGCACTGCTTTAACAATATAACTATTAAATAGCAGCAGATCTTATTCATGTGTTACTTACTTTGGCAGTTAGAAAACTGCCAGAACTGCAAAAAATGGAATTCTGTTTTAAATTAAACTTTGCTTTTGGTTAACATACATTAAATTTGATAAGTGTGCTACAGCAGGGCTCCCAAGTCTTAAATAATTGGCAATTGACAGAAAGTCAACATGTAAGATTTCCCACATTACTGAGGCTCTATACAAGGAAAAGTTATTAGTGTGCACAGTGCTGTCTTACAAAACTTTTAAGCTAGTTCCTTTGTTTCAGGCTTGAGAACAAGTATTGCTGAACAAGGTTTTCATTACATATCTGAAGGAAAATCTTTTAAAACTTCAGGGAATTCTGCCAAGGCCCTGCAGCTGCTTTTCTGTGAGGTGGTAGTTTTTTGCACATCACCACTCTTATACATCCATATTAGCATCTATATATGTGCTCAATTTCCTGTATTTCTATCCATTGTTTGGCATAGTTCTGCTTTCTACCTTGTCCTGTTTACATTTAGTCCTGCTCAACGGAGCACCAGTCTCTATATAGGAGGGCTTACACTATCAATGTGGAATTGAGAAGTACGATTACACTTAAGTGTTTCCACTCTTGCCCACAATGGATTGGAAGTAGGCCAGAACAAAGAAATAGTTCTGTATTTTATTTGTTTACCAGTCCACATCTCATTTGATGAAAGAAAAGTTACTTTATAAGTGTTTTTTTTTTTTTTAAAGGGAAGCAAAAAGTGGGGTGGGTGGGAAGCACTCGCAGGTGTAGCATTGGAGTCTATTGCAATAAAGAAAAAGTACCCCGGTGCGAATCTGCACGGATGCAAATGCATTTTTTAAAAGAAACGCTCTTATTGGGAAAAATGTAACGTATAGCCCAAGCTAATAAACAGGACGACTGCTCCTCTCATAGCAACTACGGAATAAAGAGGGATGGGCTGCAGGACCACCACCACCTCCTGCCGGGCGTGTTCATTGGAGGAAGAATAGAGGAGGAGAAGTCACGTTTCGAGCACTGGCGTCTTCCCAGCTGACGATCTTTTAGGTACCCATCTCTTCGGACGCCCGCGGGAAAAGCGAAGGTTCTAAAAGTTGCAGCGTTCCACGCTTGGAACGTTGCTGTTCCCGGGATCAGGGCTTCGACAGGACCTCCGTGGACCTTTTTCTTTCTTTCTTTTTTTTTTCCCCCCCCCCCTCCCCTTTTCCCTCCCCCCCCCCCCCCCCTCCAGGTTCTCCCGGGCCAGTTTCTTCCCCCCCCCCCCCCCCCCCACCCTCTCAACTTGAACGCTCGCCGCCGCCGCCGCACCTCTCTCACTCTCTCACTGTTCGCCCATTTCGTGCGCTTGTCGATTTATTTCTTGGGAGGTGTGTTGGGCGTCCCCTGGTTTATCTTTGTCCCTGCTGGGGAATGTGGAAATGGCCGGTGACAACAGTCCTGGAGTCTTCTTGTGTTGGCGACGCTTCGAGCTCTTACTGTTAGCGACAGCAGCCACCGGACTATGCAGCGGGGTCTCTGGAGTCAAGAATCCCAGCTGCCACGAAGTAAGGACGGCGTTTCAGATGCGGCAGATCGGTCCCATCAAGCTGGTTCCTGATGTTCCCACAACTGGTCAGTACAATTTCCCTTCCCACCCTGACACCAGACCCGTCAAAACACCCTCTTCCCCCGTTAAAACACACTAAACTCCTATACTCTACCCCACTTGCGAAGATCTGAAAAGAGAAGGCAAAGCAGAACATCAATCCGGCAGCCCTTGGATAGGTCTCGGAGACATTAAGTTAGGGCTCCTGGGGGGCAGGAGGGGAAAACGACGAGAGTTTAAATGGTGCAGGCAGCGGCAGCCCTGAGTGGAAAGTTTCCCTTTAACATAATCTTTTGTGCAACTTACTTTGTTTCCGTGAGGTACAGTACTTTCAAGGCTAATATACAAGGCGGGGTGTGGGAGTCGCGACAACACCCTGGAAAACCTAGCATTGTTTGGGTTCCCGGGGCGAAGGAACCTTGAGAGCGTACTGGCCCGATGGGTGAGCGCAGGTGTGCAACACAATATCAGTTATTCGCGCAAGGACAAACCGTCTGGTCAGTCGCCTTTGGGGAGGCGTTATCCAAAGAGGGAATTGGACTCAGCCGAACCATTCTCCCTTCTTTGCAAACTGGAATAGAGACCTCATTAACAGGACAAGAACGTCCGTAGGAAAGATCGAAAGCGGAGTATGACTGTTGACCTGGTTGGTCTCCGTTGCAATCAAATGCGGGCGAAGGAGCGAGCAATTAATAAAGTACAGACTGGAATTTCGAAGGAAACGGAATGGGTTAGGAGGTTACAGCACATGGATTGGGGTTTTCTTCATTCCCTCCCTGTTAAAAAAAAACATGAAGCTAGGCGGGCAAAGGTGGGGTTTGAGAGATTTGAGAATGTTAGGGTTGTGGATGGAAGGGCAGGCTGGTACAGCTGTCAGTGGCATCTGGACTGATTTCTAAATCAAACTGAAGGCAGGAATAAGTAACTTTTGCCAGTTAAATCCCAAGCTTCTTGTGAGTTTATGCAGTCAGATATGTTTGCGCACACATGCATATTTGCTAACAATCTCGGTGCTGGAAGAGACAGTCATATTGATTGATTGATTGATTGATAATCAGATTGCTTAGGCTTCCCAATTCAACACAGAGTCTGGGAAGTGTATGGTTATAAACCAATACAAGACATATGAAAGAGACAATAAATACAAAAAATAGAGCTTTACAGAGGGAATAACATCCCAGAGAATGTTGCATACCAAAAAGGCACACCGGCAGCAATCTATCTGAAAACTGGGGGTAAAAACTTGTTTTTTTAAAACTCTCTATGGGGTTGAAGGGTTGAATTGGTCAGAATGCCACAGGTATGTTCCTTCAGAGGGCAAGTGCCACAACATGTTGTGGGTGGAGTCCTATATAAAGGAAGGGTGGGATATTATTTGGGTTTGAAAGGATGGATAGCTTTGTCAGTTTCATACCCTATTCAACTATTTTCCCCACTTGAGTTCATCAAATGGCGGTACAGGAAATGGCTGCATTATGATGGCAATTTTGGATGAGGTACCTTGGCTTGCAAAACAGTGATTTGGGGCAGCTGAGCATTTAATATTAATTTTAAACATATAATTATTTTTGTGTAGGAGAAATCCATGTATTACACAATATTTTTACAGTTAATGTCTCTTAATATTTGAGAAAAACCTTTATTTATATTTCAGTGCCCCACTTCTAGCTAACTTATGAATCAGACAATTAAATCATTAACAAAATCCATTTGCTTTAAGATGACATAATTACTAAAGTTACATATACTGTATACAGTATCTTTGATAGCACACCTTTTTAAAACACCATCTATTTAAACTTTATTTTACACACTGGCATATCAGGTTTTCTTATTTATAGTTTATACTGTGTTTTTGCTCTTCACTGAGAAAGAAAATTTTACATATAATTTAATATAACCAAAATATACTTTTGATCATGAAATAGAGTTATATAACTGCCTTATTGTTTATCTTGTTCTATGAATTTTATGAATCTCTAGATATTATTTGGCCAAAAAATTGCATGTGTTGACTACTTGTGGGTAAATGGTGTGAAAACTCACATGCAGTCCTTCACCAACATGTGGTCTTCACAAACCTCATGCTCTTCACCAAGCTTGCTAGAAACAGAATTCCTGTGGACTGAAGATTAAAGAACAGATAAACTTCTACCTATTCTTTTTGGGTGCCTTTTTATGATTTACTGGACCATAGCGATAGTCATTCTTACCTCATTGTTTCTTTCAAAGAACCACTGTAATTTCTGCTAGATGTTCTCTTACTCTTTAACTTTACCCCAAAGTAGAAGCAGTATTTGTTAATTTATTTATTTACTTACTTTGCATAATGGCTTTTCTTCCCTCTGTGGCAATTTTAGATCCAGGCCACAGAAAATGCATGAACAGAAAAGCTGTGCTTGGAATATAAGTTTCAAAATAAATATGGGAGTTTTCACACATCTGCTCCTAAAAAGAGAGAGCAGGTGATTGATTGCGACTTATAAGCATTCTCTCTGTCATTCCATTCAAAGGTGGAGGGAGACCAAAGCAGAATCAATTACCTTCCCTCAAATTGTAGATAGGACAGAAGTGTGGAATTTTTCAGTTTTTCCGTGCCTTATTACCCTTTAATAGCCTGATAGAAAAATCATTATAGGAGCTTCCTTCAGGTGAGTCTATTTGCCACAGAGAATGACTGAGTCTATAGGCACAGAATGAGAAACACAACTGAGGATATAACAGAAGAGGGAAGAGGTCAGCCGCTACTTCCATAAGCAGTTGATTCAGGTTGCTTTTACCCCCCTCATGCTGCAGTTAGGATTAGGCCATCTAGAGGGTGGGCAGAAATTGTTTTTGGCTCCCCAATATTGTATGTCTATTCCACTAAAGTAAACCTCCCCGCTCCCCTCTCTCTCCTTCCTCCCTTCTGTTTGTGTGTATGTGTGTGTGTGAGAGAGAGATTTAGGAGCAGCTGCTATCTCATTCAGTCCCCCTTCACATGGGCAGCTACATGAAGATAGCTTTTCTTTCCATCATTACCTACTTTTCATAGACACAAGAGGAGCAGTTGGTTGGTGTCATATTCCTGTGGATCTGAATGGATGACATAGTCATGCTGTGCTTGGCACAAACTGATGATGCCTGGGGTCAAGGACAGATGCACTGATTCAAGTCATTAGGTATTTCATATCATTTAATTTCTTTATCTAAAACATAACATCTCTTACGTTACCCTTGACCGATGGGGAGCAAAGAAGAA
Organism: Laticauda colubrina; assembly: GCA_015471245.1. NCBI lineage: Eukaryota > Metazoa > Chordata > Lepidosauria > Squamata > Elapidae > Laticauda > Laticauda colubrina. The sequence continues at coordinate 2,013,492 of BLBF01000053.1, forward strand.
ACAAAAATTCAAATAATGTGTTTAAGCTGAAAGAAGGATTCGATCCTCTTGAAGCATATCAACTGTTTTGAGGGAAACAGGAATCTAGACAGGCTTCTCCTAAATTTTCCCCTTTATGAATTCCAAATGTAAATGTACAAAACATTTTTCCAGAAACACTTGTTGTTTTATGGGGCAACTCAGTAAAGTGAGTCCCTTGGATTGCAAGGCAATCAAACCTGTCAAGTCCTAGAGGAGACCAAGCCTGACTGCTCTTTAGAACAGGAGTCTCCAACCTTGGCAACTTTAAGTCAGGCAGACTTCAACTCCCAGAATTCCCCAGGTAGCTGGCTGGGGAATTCTGGGAGTTGAAGTCCACCTGTCTTTAAGTTGCCAAGGTTGGAGACCCTTGCTTTAGAAGGCCATATCCTGAAGATGAAACTCAAATACTTTGGCCACCTAATGAGAAGGAAGGACTCACTGGAGTCTAATGCTGGGAAAGATTGAGAGCAAAAGAAGGGGACGACAGAGAATGAGGTGGCTGGATGGAGTCACTGAAGCAGTAGGTATGAGCTTAAATGGACTCCAGAAGATGGTAGAGGACAGGAAGGCCTGGAGGAACGTTGTCCATGGGGTCACGATGGGTTGGACACAACTTCATGACTAACAACAACAAACTGAAAGGCAGAGTAGCACTGAAACTGAGTATGTGTTTTCCTGAAAGGTGATAAGTACTCTGCACAGTTCCTTTTGTTAGCTAAACCCTGTAGCAGACAAGTATCTGCATTCTAATCCAAACTATGAGGAAATCTCTTTCTGACAACCCAGGGCACAGAAAAATGAGTCTGTTGCCTCAACCAATGAGATTGTTGTGATCACTTGGTGCAGGGAGAAATAAATGCAGAGTCAAATGATTCTGAATTGCAAGCCTAGGGAGTTCTTGGAGTCGTGCCAAGAAAGAATTTAATCCAGACCACTTTGTTGCAAGAGCCATGAAAAGTGGTGGTGGTGGGAGAATTATAACATCAGTTTTAACTCAATCACAGGTGGACCACAGTAAAGCACATTTTGTAGAAAAGTTGAATGATTCTTTTTCACATAAAAAAATAGCAGCTTTGCCTTTTAATACAAGTGTGCAATTGCACAGTTATCAAATATATTTTTGCTAGAATTGATTTTATCATGATGGTTCTGTTGTCTTTGGATTTATATTATGGCATATGAAATTGAAGGTAGGAATGTTTTTTCTCACTACTTGAAAGTTATGTATGGAATGTCTTTTGGCAACTGAATCAAAGTTAATCCCACAAATTTATACACTTTTTAAAAAATTCAGTGAGTATTTATTAAATTTTTGAAGAAGAAATCAAGGAACTTTAATTTGCAAATACAAAGATTAACTACATTAGAAATAAACTTCAACTAGCTATAATAGAGAAGGGGAAAATAGTTCTCTGACATGAACCTGGGATTTGTGAAGAAAAAGGCTAGCTTCCAAACAACTAAAATTTCAAAAGCCATGCTGTAGTGAAATAGTGGAATAATCTGTAATAACTGCATGAAATAACTTTTATATTTTCACCCCAGCCTATCCCACCCCGCCCTATCCCACTAAGTAACAGCTGCACTTTTATTGCATGAGCAAGCCTTCTCTAAAATGTCTTAAGAGTTGTTGAACATTCATATTGCATCAGGGTGAAATAAAACTGTGCAGAGGTGAGGCCCGGTTCTTTTTACAATAAAATTCACTTTTAAGTAAACGTGAATAGGATTACAGATCTGATGTTTTATCAGGGTGTGGGGGTTTTAGGTTTCTTGGAATTTTGGCTTCATGCTCTTCTTTGCTTGAGTACTTCTGGGAAATGCTCAAAAGAGATAAAGAAGACAACAGTTTAGAATAACTAGGCATCAGTAAAGAAGGAAGAATAACGTTCATGGTGGTGCCAAAGCTATTATTCTGTAAATATTTATAATACTGATGCAACCTGTCTACGCAAAAATCCCCAATCATCCTAGTGCATTTTTGACATTCAAGTTCTATTTCTCAGCAGAAAAATATGGTAGTATGAGTATTCATAACAATAATTTCATTCTGTGTGTGTGTGTGTGTGTGTGTGTGTGTGTGTGTGTGAGAGAGAGAGAGAGAGAGAGAGAGAGTGAGAGAGAGAACACATCCTGGAGTACATCAGTAAGATGGCACCCAAAGATCAGTGCTGAGAGAATGTCTAAAACAGCAGTAGACATGGGAGGAAGATCATACAAACGAAGTGCAGTAGCAAGACAAGACTATGCATGGGATAGCTGAGGTGGTAGCACTGGAAAGGGCTGGATTAAAAGACAGCACTGAGGAACTGAGGAAAGCACAAGAACAGGCACTAAGCCCTAGATCCATAGAAGCAAGAGTCTAGCACACGAGGCAAGACCCAAGATGCAGACTGTGCAGAGAGGCCTCCAAGGTAATGGTAGGATTTAAGTTGCAGGCAGGAACAGCATATATTGAGTAGCACAATCAAGTAGCTGGCATTGTGTACAGGAACATCTGCAAATATATGGGCTAGGCCTTCCAGATGGAAGATTCCATCCAAGATTATGGAGAATAACAGGGCTAAGATCCTGTGGGATTTCCAGATCTATGCTTCAGGTAAGTACTGGCCAATCAACCAGACCTCATGGCAGTAGACAAAAAGCAGAAGACAGTGGTGATGATAGATGTACGGGTGCCAAGTGATAGCACCATCAGGAAGGAATATAAGGAGATAGAAAAGTGCCAGGGCCTGAAGGAGAAATTAGAGAAATTGCTGAAAGTAAAGCCCAAACTGGTCCTAATGGTAGTAAGAACACTTGAGGTTGTGTTAAAAGCTAGGAAAGTGTTCCAGTAAATTCAGATCAACACTCAAGCTCTCTGTCCAAAAAAGTGCTTTTGTGAGAAGAACTAAGATAACTGCACACAAGTCGCAAACTTCCAGGCCTCTGACAAAGGATCCAGTATTGAGGAAAACACATAGCATCCATCGGGGTAAGAAGGGAATTTCTGGGGAAATGACTTGTACTTTAATTTCAGGACCAGACTATTATCTGGAATACTCAGAATGACTAAACATTCAAATAGCATCAGTATTCTGCCTGTCCTGTACAAATACTGTGCAAAGGCAAGACAGATAAACTCTGCAAAGCATCCATACAAAGTCTCTTTTATTGGTTCATCAGGCATCCTTATCAACTCACAGTTATGATGAGGTTCTTAATGTCCAATCCTTTGCATATCTGCATTGTAGTGTATGAAGATAATAAACTCTCATTCCCATGATGATGATGATTGAAGCAGCTGCATGGTAATGGCTTCAGGCAAGAGTGAAGGAGCCTTCTCCAACTCAACAAGGGTCAATTTAGTGACCAATCAGGATTACCGATGTGACCACATGACATGGACTACATTTCCCAGGATATCTTCACTACATTTACCATGATGCATTCCCTTAAGGGGACAGCTCTCAAATCCTAACTAACTATCCCAAATCCCATTAACTCTAAACTATCTGGACAGCACAATCAGTGCATCTGTGTGTATCAGTATGTGTTGTATTAAATGTGTTTGTGAATACAGTTGCAAAGAATAATATATATAAAACCCATCCACTGCCCTTGTTTGTTTGAGTTCACAGGTTAAGTGCTGATCCTTCAAATTCTGAAAGTATGTAATCTGGCAGAAACATTTTTGAAATATATTCTGAAGCAGTTGGTACTTGCTCTTGTTCTGGGTGATACTGTGATTTTTATGGAAAGTTGTTAGAGGTTCAGAATGTTATTGAGGATTTGAATGTTTTGAACATCTTCTCTGAGAAAGCATTCACATCTAAGGAAGCAAGTGACCCCTTCCAGCTTTGTAAAAGATATGTCTGCTGATGCTCTTGTCATAATCAAGACTGCTGCATCAGTGTCCTCTTTTATGTTAGTTTCCAATTTGGATGCAGGAAAGTCATGGACTTGCTCAGTTACAGCTGGGAGTTGCAGCCTGGTGGCCAAGTAGTACATAGTGCGAATGAAAAGATCAGAATTGTACAAAGGAAGTGAAGGCTCTCTATAAGGATCAGAGTCTTTCTATGGTGGCTTGACTGATATTTATATCAGCATCATTTTGATGCCATGTGAAGACTTTTATATTTTCAGACTTTTTAATAGGCTTGTAAATGACTGCTGTTAATAGATTTTTAAGTGACTGATGTTTTTCTTTTTGCCTTCCTTTTATTTTGATTCAGATTGTATTGATTTTATGTGTTTTATCGCAAACTACCCAGACAACTTTTGCTATTAAGTAGTTTAAAAAATAAAATAAAACAATAAAACAGAAATCTCAGTATTAGTGGGTTTTTTTTTTGTTAATCTAGCATAGATGACAGACACAAAAGCTTAGATTTGTTTTTGCCCCACTGTGGTTTGCTTAATGGATAAAATTAAAGTTCTCCTCCTGACTTTATATTAACTGTATGTTTGTATCTTCTGTATTTCCTATTCAATTATTCCTATCTGTCTTAATCTAGAGTCTTTGTATTGCTTTGATAGAAGTATATAATTCTTCTCTACTGTACATTTTTATTCCTAGTCACAAATTTATAATTATCTATCTTGACTATTCCCTAATTCTCTGATACTTTCTTATTTCCCCAAGTCTTCAGCTCTTATGGCCAAACTCAGTCCATTTACATTTGAAAAACCTTTTACTTCTACTCTCCTGACATGTATGGAACCTTTCTTTTCATCATTCATAGTCTTCTAGACCTGGAGTTAGTTTATAAAATTCCATGCCTGGGCTGTTGCAGCAGGATTATTTTTGGCTCTTTCAGTATGTCTTGTCTGTTAGATAACAGCTCCAAGGATTCCCTTTCTTGGGTTCTAAATCTGCCATTCAGTGCTTATCTTTGAACCAGAGGCTTTTCCCTAGTATCTTTGCAGTTTTCCAGATTCAACTCCACTGTTTCACCTGCACTGGGTTTCTAATCCAGTTTATGGTACGTGTTCTCCGATTAAAGAGAAGGGAGAGCTGTTTAAATCTGTTTCCCATTGAAAGAGGGAGCCCTCTAACTCTTGATTCCTCCACAATCAGAAACAGCAATCTTCCCAATCAAAGCTAATGCTGATTTCTATAACACTTAAACTCTCTGTTAGGGATAACATTGTTTACCCTAACTGGTTTAGGTGAAATAATA